>CATIWM010202283.1:0-16025 GCA_949671775.1 Mallotus repandus | reverse complement strand
TAATAAAATTTTAAATATCTCACTTATTTCTATCATCAAATTGGAGTGAAATTAATCACAAAAATAATTTCATTAGTTATCACTAATAGGTTATCCATTTCAGTACTTTTTTTTTGAATTTTCATCTTCTTATATTTTCTTAAATTTTAAGTATATGTTAAATTATGTGCTGTAATTTTTAGAAAATTTTTAAATATTTAAGAATATTTTATTAATAATAAAGCATTAAACTTCATACTTATTTCTATTATTTATTTTATTAAAATTATTCTAATAATTTTAGTAAATTTTAAAATTTTAATTAAAATTATTTAAATATTTTGTGTTAGGGTTTATTTTGCAAGTTTAATAAAGGCTAATCCAGTCAACACTTGTAGGTCCCAACGTGTCAAAAAAATGGGCCCCACTAACTACTACATCAGCACTCTGTTAGGAATTTCGTAACGGAGGGTTTATTTTATTAACGTTTGAAAGGTTGTGGTTTTAATTGATAGAAAAAATTGAATAGGGTTTAATTTGAAAGTACCTCAAAAGGTTGGGGTTTTTTATGTAATTTTCTCTTTTTATTTTATTAAAATAAAAAGGATTAATGTATTAATTTTTATAAAACATAGGGGTTAAAATGTTTAATTTTTATAAGATAGAGGAAGTAAAATCTCTTGTTTATTAAGATATTAACGGAAAATTTAACGAAAAAGTTAAAGTGTTGATGGAACTAGAACTAAGAGATGTAAAAATTTAATTTTCAAATAAGGGAAGATAGATATAAATTAGGTCAAATCTCATGGAAAAAAAAATATAATTTGCTCAAAAATTTATCATCCTTCTCTTATTTCTTTTTCATTTTCTTTTTGGGCATATTGTTAACTGTGCTTGTTGGTAATCAAATTCAGAAGTATTTATTGGTATAAAGGTTTTGGTCATAAACAGAAAATATTACTTAAGCAGGATTAGGATTGGAGGCCAAGAAATCACAAAAGAACAATGTCCATTATAACAACAAAATGGAATGTTAGGAAGAGGAATATAGCTCATTGTATTCCTACATATACGATAGGAAGAGGAATGTTTAGGAGCCTAAACAAATAAGCTTTAAATATAGGCAGATGCCAAAAAAAAAAAAGGGCTAAAGAGAAGATATATAGCTCATTATATTTATGTGAAAGGTTAAATTAATTATAATTAAATAACTGATTAAAATGATAGGATCTAAGGATTTTTAAAAAAATGGATGAATTCGTCCATATCGTTATAAAAAAATAAATCTTAAAATTAATTCATTTATCTATTTATTATTTATTAATTATTTTAATATAATTGATTTTTTCTTTCAACTAATTAAGCAATGATTCAGACCATTCTAAAATTTCTCCATCATATAAATGATGTCCAAGTTTTTTCACTTTTGTTATCTTGGTGTTTGAATAATTTTTTTTACAATTAGGTGTCTGAATCCATAAAAAAATTTAAAATGGTGTATCTAGCAGATTTTATAGGTTAAAATATTTATACGTCTTATTTTAAGTAGTAAATTGACTTAAATGTCCTTTTTATATTAGATTAATTTTTATTTCTAATTTAAAAATTTTATATTTTCACTTGCATATATTAAATTTGAAAGGAAAATATATTGAATATTAATAAAATAAAATAATAATAAATAAAAATATTATATTTATTTTTAAATTTACCTGAAAGAGTGAAAAAAGAATACAATTTAACTAAAATAAAAATACAAGTAAAAGTTTATTTATTGTAATCAAATAATATTTAATTTAACCTGTAAAATATTCTAAAAACATAATTTTAAAAATTATTCAAATATTAAAATAGTAAAAATGAAAAGCTCAAACACTATTTATGCATTTATCCCTTCTATGTATAATAAAGATGTGTGGGCCATATGATAATGAGTTGCCATCTTGTTTTAACACCCCTCCCCTACACAACGAATCTCACACTTACATTTAACAAGATATCACATGAATTGTAATTAACATAATTATACACAATAACTAACTCCCATAAAATTTATACAATAGCAAGCACTATTTGATATCTGAACTTAATACAAATATATATATACATGATAAGGTTAAGGTGTCCTGTCACCTAAACATTAACATCACTAATACAAATACTTGAGTACGGGTTATATAAAAATACAAGTAAAAAGAAATACACATAAGTACTTCGATAACCCTCTCTCGATAGCACCCTCAAAGCGTGCTAAATGTGCTTCATCCTCTAGCACATCATAGGCCATAGCAGAACTCAACCCCTTTCAAATACTGAGCAAAAAGAAGTAAACCAATAACAGTCCAATAGGGGAAATAAGCTAGGCCAAAGGCAAAAAGAAAAAAGTGGATCTCATCATGTCTAAACTCATATCCAAGTCAGAGAGACCTGAACTCCAGTGCTAGTCTCATAAGTCAGAGAGACCTGAACTCCAGTGCTAGTCTCATAGGTGACTGGGATAATGGTACACACATAATCCATATACTCCTCTCTAACAGCTGAAATACGCACATCCACTCCAATCAGCTCTACAATAACCCTGAAAGCAAACTTAGCATTTGTGTCATGACGTATGACATACTTCACCTTCGTCTCCAACTCAGAAACCTCATAAGTCATGGTGGTCCACTGCACCACCATCTGAAAGTCTCTAGCTATACAACCTAAAAATATATAACTTATACTGGAAAATAAATAAGAAAAGTGAGTGTGAGTAATTTCATAAGGAAATTAGCCAATGAGTAACTAAAGAACAATATAACGAGAATACCAAAAATAAAATCGATAAGGAATACATAAATAATAACAATAGAAGAATTATGCAAAATTAAATTCGCAACTCGAAAGAATTGGATGAAACATTAAACATTATTTCATTTAATATCAAATGTCGGAATATTTATTCCTTTATTTTTCTCAAATATTTCACATATTATAATTTTCAGCTTATTTGCACAAATTATAAAAATTTTGAGCATTGGAGCACATTTACTCATGTCTAGATATATTTAACCTTGACTTGTATACCACATACTAGACATGTCACATAAGTAAATATACTGTAGTTTTTGAAAATATAAATTTATAGTTAACATTTCTCAAATCCCATTCTCTTCTCTTTCACATTTTTCTTCTCTTCTCAATGCAGAGGAGTTTCTTTTTTTTTAACAAGTATCTAAGTATAAGATGAAACTCACATGCATATTGACACCTCATCAAAATACACCCAAATATCCTTTATTTAATCCTTATTATTATTATGGTTATTATTATTATTATTTATTAATTTAAAAAGAGACATGTGTCCATTTGCATGCTATTCTCTTGACACCTCAAACTCTCTTTGCAAATACACTCTTACTTCTTTCTTCCTATTTCAATTTTACCCTTCTTAAATCCATAATTTTTTTTTAATGTACCCTTATCACCTTTACTTCTTATTAATTAAGCCCTTTCATTGATCAATTCCTTAAATTCGGGACTTAATTAATTATTTAAAATAATAAATCTTCAATATAGTATGTTTGGGGATAGAGATGTGACAATTCTTCCCCTCTAAAATAAATTTCATCCTCAAAATTTGGATAACATGCTTATCTTATGAAATAACAGAAAATAATAGGTTCGGGTATTGTCGCCTAATATCTTCTTCTCTTTCCCACGTTGCCTCTTCCCAGTGATTTTTCCATAGCACTTTAACTAATGGAATAATCTTATTCCTCAGCACTTTTTGATCTTTAGCTAAAATAGCTATAGGCTCCTCTTCATAGCTTAAATTTTCTTTTAATTCCACTGGTTGCTCTTATCAGATATGCGAGGGATCACTTATATACCTTCTTAGCATTGAGACGTGGAATACATCATGCACACTAATTAACTTTGGTGGTAGCGCTAACCGATAAGCTACGGGTCCAACACGCTCAACTACTTCATATGGTCCTATAAATCTCGGCCTCAACTTCCTTTATTTTTCGAATCTAATCACACATTTCCATTGTGATATTTTGAAAAATACTTTATCACCCACATTATATTCAATATCGGCTCACTTGAGATTTTTATAGCTTTGCTGTCTATCTTGAGCCGCTTTTAGATATGCTCGAACCAGTTGTATATTGTCAGTGGTCATTTGAACTAATTCTAGACCCAATAATTTTCTCTCTCCAGCTTCTTCCTAGAAAATTGGTGTCCTACACTTTCTTTCATATAGAGCCTCAAATGGTGTCATATCCATACTACTCTGATAACTATTATTATAAGCAAATTCCATTAGTGGTACTTGCTTATCTCAATTTCCACCAAAGTCTGAGGCACTGGCTCTTAATATGTCTTCCAGTACTTGTATAGTTCTATCTGATTGTCCATCTGTTTGGGGATGAAAAGTAGTACTAAATTTTAATTTAATACCTAAGGCTTCTTATAAGCTCGGCCAAAATCATGAAGTGAATCTTGGGTCTCGATCTGACACAATTGATATTGGTGTCCCATGCAACCTTATTACTTCCTTAATGTACAATTCTACCAACTTGTTCATACTATAACTTATCTTGATTGGCAAGAAATGTGGTGACTTGGTCAGATGATCTACAATTACCCACGCAACATCATTTCCTTGTTGAGTCCTTGGTAAACCAACTACAAAGTCCATCGTGATATGTTCCCATTTCCATTTTGGTATAGGCAAAGATTACAACAAACTAGCTGGATGCTTATGCTCAGCTTTAACATGTTGACAAGTGTCATGACCCAAACCTAGGAGTCATGATTGGCACTAAGGAACGGGAATTCGCATGAATTCGAAACCCGTAGCAAGCCTTGAACACAATTTTGCTACAAAAAAATAACCACAAATATGACTCAGAATTAAAAATTTTAATAACAAAATGAATCTTCCATAAATATTAATGCAATAAAATATTTTTACAAGCAGTCAAATACATACTACTATCAACAACATCACAACATACCACAACAAGTACATAATACTACTGCAGTGTCTAAGAAATACAAGGAAATGATAGTTTAAAATTTTCACAGTTCAACCGGAGAAGAAAGAATCTGATGAAGAGTATAACTGGGGGAGGTCTGAAGAGAAGAATCCTGAAAAATAATTGAGGGGGATCAGACCTCACTGAGTGAATTATTATTATATATATGCATGCAACCTGAGCATACAATCAACCAAGCATCGATATAATATTTATATATTTATATTTATATAAGTTATACACATGTTTCAAGCAAATGCTCAAAAGCAATTTCTACATTAATGCAACTAATAAAAACAAATGGAGGATCGGAGCAGAACCCTAAAATTTTGTAACCTCAAATATTGTACTTCATTGATCATTAAATTTCTTAATTCCAATAATATTTCTCTTTTCCAATTTGGTAGTGGACTAGCCCTAAGATACTAAGTCAACTGAGCTACAGCAGTCTTGCTACCGGTATGACTGACCTCGAGACACTAAGACAACCGAGCTCCCGCAGCCACACCCCTCTCTATCCATAAAATCTCAATAAATCATTTAATCATATAACCTCATATCAATCAAAATTTCATAACCTAGCTTCTAACGTACTGGTGCGCATACAGTCCTAGTATAGCCCACTAGGTGGCACGTTCTACGGCTATCCTCCAAAATATTATATAAACAAAATAAAATATTGAAATCATATTAAACTATGAACGACATCCAAATTTACACAAATAACTAATCGCATTTATACACATGAAAAAATATATATAAAATAATATGATAATAACAATAATTAAAAGTGAATGCAACATCACATATTAAATCACATTTTTATCAAAGTATGGATGCCAATAATATTTTCTACATGCAATGCATACATCAAATAATAACTCATAGGTGGAATGCACTCCTCAACTCTAATTTGACTGGTCCTGCCCTTGAGGCCTACCTCTTGGAGCAGCTATAGGAAAAATAATAAAATTAATAATTAGAATTTAAGTCCTAACCTTATACATTCTAGATTTCTAAGGAAACTTTATCTAAGACACGACTCTACTAAAACTCAAAACTTAACCAAACCCCAATGTCACGTTTTACGAGAAATCTACTGAAAATTCATCAAAGTCTCCTTTGTGAAACGAACATCTTTCTACTAAAAGTAGAGTTATTCCTACATGTAAACACACTTCTAAATTATCCACAACTTCATATCTCGGGTTGGGCCCGAACTACACTTAATGCCCAACCGAGAACCAAATCAATAGCACATATAAAAACATATAATTTTCTCAAATCACTGATATTTCATAAAAATATAGTTAACTAATACAAATTAATTTATTTATATAATAAACATATAAAGGAAGTTTATTTCCAAATAAATAATAAAATGTTTTTGTTTATAAATAATTTTTTGCTAATAAAATCCATTAATGGAATAAAATTTCCATTTTATAATTAAATTAGCATTAACTGTAAATAACTATTAAAATCACTCAATAATGTTATAAAAATAATAAAAGGCTCATTAAAGCTTGGAAAATAATAAATAAATTTATTTTTCATTTATTTTCCAAAATTACTACTAAATAACTAATAATTGAAATTCAATTATAAAAATTATTTCATACTTTCATCATTTAAAAATAGTCTAAAACAGAATAAATATCAATAAATTTGAATAAAATTAAATAATTACTAATTTCAAATAATTTTTTCCAAAAATACATATTTAAATATAATCTTTAAAAATTCATATCTTAAAATCTATAAAGAATTTTACAAAACTTCCTTCACAAAGTTTAATCCACATAATTAATAGAATTTAGTAAAAATATAAAAAATTTCCGAGCTCGGAACATAATGTGAACAGTAACAGAACGCCCAAAAAATTAAACAAATTTAGAAAATTAAATAAAAATCATAATTAGAAAGCTTTCAATCTTTACATCAATTCATCTCAAAGCAACTATATCTAATAAAATCGAATTCAAGCTCAATTTCAACAAATCAACAAAAAAACCCAAAAATCAAATTACTCAAAATCGAAGTTGTTACCGGCTTAGATCGACAAAAAACCCAAAAATCAAATTTTTGTGCTGTCTGGATGCATTGCATAGGCAAAGCAATGAGCTTCTTCCAAAAATTATCTTCTTAAGTTATCCTCATTCGGAACAAATATTCTCCTTCAAGGTCTCAATATCCTATCACCATCACAAGTCACTTCTTTTTTCTTTCCATCTTTAATTTCTTTTCGCAACTCTTCAGCTTCATTATCAGTCATTTGTGCTTGTATAATTCTTTCCATGAGTAATGGCCTTACTTTTAAAGTAGCCAAAATACCTCCTAAAGCATCTAAAGTTAAGTTCGCACCCAAACTTCTTAGTTCCATCAACAACAGTATTCTTACTGTGTGTATATAGTACAAATTTCCTGTCGATTTTTTACTAAGTGCATCTCCCACTACATTGGCCTTACCATAATGGTATTCAATAGTGCAGTCATAATCCTTCAATAATTCCACCCATCTTCTTTGCCTTAAGTTTAATTCCTTCTGACTCATGATAAAATTTAAACTCTTGTGATCGGTGAAAATCTGGCATGTTTCCCCATACAACTAATGTCTCCAAATTTTTAGTGCAAAAATAACTGCAGCTAATTCCAAATCATGCGTGGGATAGTTTTGCTCATGGGTCTTAGTTGCCTTGATGCATAACCAATCACCTTCCCATATTACATCAATATGCAATTAAGTCTTTGTCATAAAGCATCACTATATACCACATATTTTCCTCCTTCAACTGGCAATGATAACACTGGTGCAATAATCAACCTCTCTTTTAAAATTTCAAAACTTTGTTGGCATTCAGGAGTCCAGTCGAACTTCACATTCTTTCTCAATAATTTTATCAAAGAAGACATAATTATTGAGAAGTCATTAACAAACCTCCTATAATATCCTACCAAACCTAAGAAACTTCATACCTTTGTCATATTCTTAGGTGGCTCCTAGTTCACAATCACAATAACTTTCTTAGGATCAACATATACCCCTTTCGTAGATATCACGTGTCCTAAAAATACAACCTTATCCAACCAAAATTCACATTTATTGAATTTAGCATACAATTGTTTACTTTTCAAAATCTCTAACACTGTTCTCAAATGCTCTTCATGTTCCTCTTTTGACTTTGAATACACCAGAATATCATCAATGAATACGATTACAAACTTGTCTAGATATTGCTTGAACACTCGGTTCATCAAGTCCATAAATGCAACTGGTGCATTTCTCAATCCAAATGACATTACCAAAAACTTTTAATGTTCGTATCTCATTCTAAAAGTAGTCTTAGGAATGTCTAACTCCTAAATCCTAAATTAGTAATATCCGGACCTTAAATCTATCTTCGAAAATACCACTGCTCCTTGTAATTGATCAAATAGATCTTCAATTCTAAATAAAGGATACTTATTTTGAATAGTAACCTTATTTAACTGTCTATAATCGATGCACAATCCCACCGATCCATCCTTTTTCTTTACAAACAACACAAGTGCACCCCAAAGAGAAAAACTAGGTCAGATAAATCCTTTATCCAACAACTCTTGTAGTTGCACTTTCAATTCCTTCAGTTTAGCAGGAGCCATTTGATATAGTGGTTATGAAATAGGCGTTGTACTTGGTAACAGTTCAATTTTGAATTCAATTTCTCTTTTAGGTGGCAAACCTGGCAATTCGTTTGGAAACATATCCTCAAATTCATTCACAATGGGTAACTCTTTTATTGGCACCTTTTCCTTACTTTTATCTGTCACAGAAGCTAGGAAAGCTTCACAACCTTTTCTCAAATACTTCATCACTATCATGGCCGATATAATCTTAGTGGTTGCTTTCTTACCTTCGCCCATAAAACTTATTTTCCTTCCATCTTCCATTTCAAAATCTACTTTCCGTTCATAGCAGTTCACATATGCCCGATATTGACTTCAACCATCCACGCCAAGTATAACATCAAACTCATTAATCGGCAATGGTATAAAATTCCACTTCATTTCAGCTTCTCCCAATCTAACAGAGACATCTTTGATAATTAACTCACAAATTACACTCGTTCCTATTAGCATACTCACAATTATGGGATCTATTCTACCACAGGACTTAAGATTATTATGCATGGCAAATGCAAATGACATGAATGAGAAAGTAGCAGTAGGATCAATTAAAATACATGCTAACTTATTTGATATATAAGTCGTACCCGTTATTACATCCGGTGCAATCTCTATATCATGCTCTGTCACTGCATATTCTCTTGCTTGTTGCACATTCCCAGGTACATTTACTTGTCCATTAGCTCTATTTTGGGATGGTGGAGCCATTCGACCTGCTTCACTTCGAAAAGCTACAATTCTAGCCAGATTTGGTGTCCTTCTAGCTCTACCATTCCTTGGAGCATTTGAGCCTTGAACCGATTGTTGTCTCAATAATTTCTTTGGGCACTCACGAGCATAGTGTCCTATTTTATTACACTTGTAACATCATACTCCACTGTTCCCACAGTTGCCAAAGTGATTCTTATTGCATACATTGCACAAAGGAACATTATTTCTCCCAAATTGAGCATTAACTGGCCTAGGTGGTGCCATCGGTTGTCTTACATATGTACCACTTCCATGAGGCCTATTATTCCTTCATGTACCTATGTTATTCCTTCAATATGGAAAGAATCTTGACTTCTTATTTCCACTTCTCCTCCAAGGTTGTTTAGAACTTCCTTCATGATGCTAAGACTTTGCACAACTTGTAGTCTCTAACTCCTTATCCAACCTCTCTTGCTTCATGGCTTTCTCAAATCAACCTCTAAAAGATGTGCCAACATACAAATTTAATTTCCCACATAAAGAGATAGGCAGACAAGGGTTTGAAGGCAGGGTAGAGGGAGATGAGCCTTTTTATGACAGTGAAAATCATGGGAATGAAGCATCTGCAAATAGTGATAAGAAAGGTGCAGCTGAAAGGAGGCCAAGCACATATGTGTACTTTGATCCCACCACTGAGATGCCAATATGGTAGTTAGGTATGATTTTTGATAATGTTAAACAATTTTGAGATGCAGTGTATAAATATGTTATTCTAAAAGGAATTAAGCTTATTTTAAAGCCCAATGAGCCTACTAAAGTAAGGGCAAAATGCAAAGAAGAGGGTTGTAAGTGGGTTTTATATGGTGGGATTGAGAATAACAACCAGAATTTTATTATAAAAACATATAACCCTATGCATGACTATTTTAGGTACAATAAAATATGTCAAAGTAACTCAAATTACATAACTACTCTGTATAGGAATAAAATCTTATCTCAACCTGGAATCAAAATAAAGACCTTAGTTGAGCTTGTTAGGTAAGAATTGAACATTTATGCATCCATGAGTACTTGTATCAGAGCTAAGATTAAAGTTCTATATGAGGCAGTGGGTGATCTAGTGGCTAAATATACAAGTTTACATGATATGTGGGTGAAATAAATAGGTCTAATCCATGGACAACTTGTTTTATTAAGTGTGAAAGGGGTAGTGAAGCCAAAAAATAGATATTTAAAAGGTTTTATGTTTGTATGCATGCACTAAAAGAAGGGTTCAAGAAAGGTTGTAAAAAGGTTATCGGGCTTGATGCGTGTTTCTTAAAAGGTGCATACAAAGGATAATTACTTTGTGCTATTTCAAAGACAGTAATAATCAAATGTTTCCTCTTGTTTGGGCTATTATTGAAATTGAAAATAAATGCAATTGGAAGTGGTTCATTGAACATGCAAGAGAATATTTAAATTTACAAGATAAAAATGGACTTACAATTGTCACGGACATGCAAAAGGTACAATGCTAACATTTCTTGTTATTTTATATTTTTTCTCCTTCAATTAATTGTTGCTAATTAATATGCTTCAATTATGCTTGGTTAAGGTTTGATGGGGCTGTTAATGATGTCTTACCTGAATGTGAGCAGTGTGCTCAACATATTCTTTCTAATTGGAGCAAAAAAATGGAGAGGAGAAGAGAGAAGAAAAATTTTCTGGCAATGTGCATATTCCACATTTGAGTCTAAATTTAAAGATAACTTCAAAGGGCTTGATAAGCTAGGAAGTGGAATTGTGGAGGATTTGTGTTATCCTCACCAATAATGGTGCAAGGCTTTCATTTGAATAGAGATAAAATGTGATGATGTTGAGAATAACATGTCAAAGATGTTTAACTTTTGGATTTTAGAAGCAAGATTTTTAACAATAAGGACTATATTGGAGGAGATTCAAAAAAAGGTAATGGAACATATTTAAAAAATGAGAGATTTTAGTGATACATGGGTGACAGACATATCTCCTACAGCACAAGCCAAGTTGGACAATAATAAAATGAGAGCTTCTAACTACAGTGTGATTTTTAATGGTGCACATGGTTTTGAGATCATTGAAAGGAAGTATGGGCACATTATTGATTTATAGAAGAATAATTGTACATGCAGGTATTGGGAACTTAAAGGAATACCATGTGCACATGCAATATGTGCTATGTTTAATTGCTAGATGAATCCAAAACAATTCGTGTTCAAGTTTTATTCAAAGGAGTCGTTCAATAAAGCCTATGGAACAGTTATACAACCTGTTAGAGGGATTTTATTATGGCCAAAATCTCAATATCCTAGAATTAAACCTCCTAAAATCATCAAGAAACCTGGTAGGCCAAAGACTAAAAGGAAAAGAGACAAAGATGAACCCAAGAAAGCTAAAATTGGCAAGTATCCAAGAAGTGGTTTGAAGATAACATATTCCATATGCAAAACCACAGGACATAATAAGCAAGGGTGTCCTAAGAGAGGTCAACCTTGGAATCAGGTTGTGACAATTTTTTGTTAAATTAAAATAAGAGTTTATGTTTATACTTGCTAAATGAGGTGTGCTAACACACTATTTTCACAGAATTCTGGTGCTAATATTGATAGAAGTCATGAAGTGAACGTTAAGTATTTTGTACCAAACTTCAACTTTGGTTTTCAGGTAACTTCATTAACATTAATATGTTGTCTAAGGTTAGGATTATATTAAACATGTAATACATGGATTAAATGTGCAGCCATCTCAAAGCACACCACCTGTTGTAAACACAAAGGGTTCGGCCTGTCCTTCAAAAGGGATAAATGTCCCAATTTTTTTAGAAATTTTATAAACAAGTGGTAGACAAACTGTTCATGTAGCACCAACAACAGGACCTACATCATCAACTGTTGCATTAGGTGTTTCATCAAACATTGGAGCTGGCCTCCCAGTAATGAAACTTATTACCTTTTAATTTATTTCAATTTTAAATATAGGTTTATTGTAAATTGATGTTTGGCTGAGTTTTGAGATCATTTTTTATTTTATTAATTCGTCAATGGACTAGTAGTGCACAAGTTGGTATGGGTTATGATTTTAGAGACATATTTGTTGGAGGTACAAGTGGTGGGAGGGCTAGAGGGGGTGGCAGTGGTAAGTCTATTGGCAGAGGTAGGAGTGATGGGAGAGCAACTTTTGATGGGGGATCTAAAAGGCGTTGAGGTGTTGGGTGTAATGCAACTATATCTGCAAGCTTAAGTGCTGGTTATGGAGTTTGGCACATGGACAATGACATGGTTGTCAAGAATGTAAGTTGCAACAATTTGTATATTGAGCTAGAATATAGTTTAAAGTTGTGTTTGTATGTGAATTTGTGTTATTCAACAGTATGGAAGACCTACTACTCGAGTGATTGAAAGGCTTGCAGGGTTAACACCATCAGGTCACATTACTAGGGACTTGGGATTCAAACCATTAGGATTGAGATGGAATGGCAAATCCGTAGTAACTTCAAGACAACTTTTACAACAAAGAGATACAATGAGGATGAACATAAGCACTCAAAATTCTCAAACCGATATTCAAACATTTTAATGTATTTTGTTAACTACATTTTTTAGGCCAAACTTTGAGACCTTAGTTGTGCCTTGTGCCTTCTATATATATGCTACTATATATATACTACTGCTCATAAAGATAAGATATTGATTATGTTCATGTATTTTGTTAAGATTTGAAAACTCTGTATTGTATTCCATTTATGAACTTTGGCAAAGTAGTTTACTTATGATGTATGTTAAAGAAAGGGCTTGCTTCAAGCTTTTTTATTCTATAGTGCATAATCTGTTGTGTTAAACTAATACAAAATAGTTCAAAATTTTATTAACCATTACAAAGTTACAATAAACGTACAACTTACATCATGAATTACAAAACTACATTAACCTACTTCATAAAATTGCAATTACATTTGCCTATAACCTTTTTAAAATGCAACAATTACTACATTAACCTTCCCAAAAAAATCTTTTAAACTACATACACAAAATACATCTTCCCTAAAACCTACCCGAAATGCATCATTAACTATATTCTACATCCAATCCACAAAGTAACGAAATCACAAATCCTATTAACACAAATCGCTTGCATTTTGATGTTGACCTAGCCCTCTCTTTATAAGCTTACAGGTCCTTAATTCTTCTTAATAGACCTAAAATCATGATTCTTGCTTGTTCACCCATGGGAGGATCACACCACATAAATTATTTGCATGCTCCCACTGTCTGAAACACACCAAAAATTCAAAAACTAATATTATTAACAATCCCCAAATAATATTAGCCTCAAATAAAAAAAAACCAAACTTTAATTAACAAACAATTCTACTTACTCCATAATTTCTGCAACCAAAGAACCTACGTCCAGGGTTTGCGTTCATCCAGGAAGCCCTCACAATTGTAATTTCACCATAATGACACACTGGTAGCTCATAATCCATTGCCTCCATATCACACTGATCTTCAACAAATAACTGATGTTCAAGAGCTTTTTGTTTTTAAATACCTTAGATTTTACAAGAAGCAAGAAATGAATACAGATAAAGGAAGCGATAATGAACGATTTCAAAAAGAAAGAAGGTACAATGATGAAGAATAGAGGGAAAGAGTTAATGAAAATAATTTTTAATAAAACAATCCTTTAATAAATATTGTTATTGGGTTAAAAGGATCAGAAAAGTGTTTGACAATAACTGAGTTGGAAGATATTTTTCCCATTCAGGCTCCTCATTCGGTTTACAAACACGCACTATTCTAGTGTGGCAGTTTTAAGTCTGATATCAAATAAAATTACAAAATAATGAGTTAAATTGGTTAAAAATAAAAGTTCAGAGGTGCTATTGAGCATAATAAAAGGATAGGGGTGAAATAGAATAATTGAGCAAAGTTCAGGGGTGAAATTGGTCAATCAGCCTATTTATGTATAATAAAGATGTGTAGGCCATATAATAAACGGATGTCATCTTGTATAGGGACTTAACCAATGTATATAACCCAAAAGATAACCTTATTTTGGTGTTTTTTTTTCCCTAAAAAACCATTGTTTTCCATCATCAAAATTCGTACAAATTAAGTAAAATATATATAGCTATCAATGGGTGTCCACAATTCTGGTTCTCCTAAAAGGTTTTCATTTGTGGATACATTAATTAATTATGCAAAAACTTAAGTATAAATACTTTAATTAGCATTTTTTTAATACAGAAACATAAATGTTGATTTTCTGATAGAAGATGAATTATAACAAGTTAAATAGAAGTATATCAACCAATAATTAATGTGATTCACTGATAATGGAATGTTTTTATTTTAGCAATGTTTTGAATCTGAGTCATGATATATGCAATCACATTGATTTGGTGGTCAAGTGACCTTTGTTATGCTTATGGTCTTACCAAAATCAAATTAGATTAATTAAAGTTCAATAAATAATGAATGCGAGTAATGTAAAGGCATAAAGATAATTTTTATGTTCGAACTTTTTAAAATTTGACAATTTAGTGTTTTAACTTTTTTTTATAACAATTAAGTGTGGAAGCCTGTAAAAACAAACAACAATAAGGTGTATATAGTAAGCCACCAACATGTTGCCCTTCAAAAATACACTATTTTAGAACTAAAAGACTTTATTACCCCTAAACTAAAAAAAGAATAATAACAACAACAACAACAACAACAACAACAACAATAATAATAACAATAACAATAATAATAATAATAATAATTTATTTTTTCTTATTATCATTTTAAATAGAATTAATTTTATTAAATTTTATTTTATTTTATTTTTAATTATTTATAATTTGACTCATAATTATTTTTAGTTAATAAAAATTAAAAATATTTAAAGGTAAAAATTTAGCTATCATCATTTACAAAAAATTTAATTAATGAAAATATAAAATTAAAATTTTCAATTGTTTTTTCTTTTTTCTTTTTTTTTTTCTATTTCGTTTACAATTTTTAATAAATTTAATGAAATTTAAATTTTGATATTATAAAATTAGTGGTTAAAATATAATTACCTTGATAAAGCCAAAAAAAAACTCTTCAAACTCTCGCTGATTATTTTGATAAATATATATTTTGTCAATTTATCATGATTTATACAAGAAAAAAGGTACTATTGTTTTCTGGTAAAAAATAAATTTAAACTATTGTCATGGATAATTTGGTAATTTTCTCTATATAACTACTATAAATACTTCATTGTTATTTTTTTTACAGGTTGCAACACTTAACTAAATTGTTATAAAACATAGTTCAAATATTAAATTGTTAAATTTTGAAAAATTCAGACACTAAAAATGTCTTTATCCCGCAGTAATAGTAATAATAATAATAATAATAATAAATCATATATATCATAATTCAATGGGGTGTTTAGCTTTGGAGTTCATGGTCATTGTCAAATTATCAAATTTGTCTCCAACTTGATACTTTGGAAAAACACTGGCTGGTTTTTACCAAACTAATATTTGTCTCTTATTACCACTGTAGAACTGTAAATATTTATATATTAATTATTAATTCTAAAAAATTAACAAAAATTCATATTAGTCTTTTCTTGAAATTTTACAAATCTAAAATGAATAGGTTT
>CATIWM010202236.1:0-21872 GCA_949671775.1 Mallotus repandus | reverse complement strand
TTCTCTTATCCAATCAACTTAACAAATAAATTTATAATTATTTATTTTTAAGTGTTATATTTACATAGAACATTAAGTTATTCACTTACCTTTATTGCTTCCTTCCCTTTGTTTGAATTTACTTGTGTATCAGCCTCTTTTATAAATTTTTTAGCTGAAATAGATCATAATTCACTTTCTTTAAACACCTAAAAATTAATATCATTAAATTACCTAAACATGTAAGGCTACTAACTATAACATAGTTAATAGGGTGCATTTAAAAATTCTATACAATTAATCTCAAGATAAAAATTTTCATATAACTAACCCTATATGTCAAAAGTAATGTAAAATTGATTTTATTTTAATTGAAGGTGTATAGAGGAAGAACCCTAAGAAATATTTCACCATACTCACAACATCGTTGGAAATTGAGCAATAAAATATTCAGCCACAAATAACCATCGAAAAAGCAGAATTAGGTTTTCCCTATTTCTTTAAGTTTCGTAGTAGACATCTTAAGCTTTCTTTAGAAGCAACAATAATCTAATTTGGAGTTACATAACTAAAGTTATAGATTAAAAAATATTACTATTCATACCTGATCGAACTTCAGACTCCTCTCTTCTTCTTCTTCTTTTTTTTTCCTTCTTTCTTTTCACTTCTTTTCTACTCGTATGTCTTCTTTTTTTTTATTTGATGGCTGCCACATAGCCTAGTTCTAGCACCTTCTATCAATTGTAGCATATTAGTTATTTATTTATTTCTATTTTATTTTATTATTATTATTTTTTAAAACAATCAAGTGTATAAATATAATATATTTATTTCTCCTTCCCTTGTCACATAATCAAATATAGAAAAATCTTTGTATATATATATATATCTGTGTGTGTGTGTGGACAATCCCGATTTAGTCAGCCAGTAACGAAAGTCTAGTGAAGAGATAGTCCGAGTTTCGAGTGTAAGGAGAGCCTGAAATCTTCTTTAGAATTGATTCAAGAGCTCAAACCAAGAAAAAGCCCAAAACATCAAGCCCAAGAGGCGATCGCCTCAATGAAGAGGTGACGCCTCTTCTCCCTGAGCATCGGTGAGGTGGTGCCTCACCATAGAGGTGGGGTCTTTTTACACATGTCCCCTACAACAATAAATGCTATTTATTACTGCATTTAATACCAAATCTACCTACATTTTCTCTATTCTATATTTTTGTGCGTGAAATAAAAACTTTTAAGGCACAAAAATGAAAAAGAAGGATAGAAACAATGATGAAAAGGAAAGGTGGACACTTAACTTTGATTTTTGGAAAATTGGAGAGAGAGGGAGGGTAGTGGTTTAAAAGGAAATTTGGCTGATATAAAAAAAAAGAAAAAAGAAGGGGCTCTTGGCAATTTTTAAACAAACATTCTTGAGAGGAAAAACCCAAAAAAAATAGAAGAAGAAGAAAGGGAAAAAAAAGGGATTTTGAGCTTGAGAATCCATTTCTTAGGAAAGGAGAAGGGAATTCTTGCATTCAACATACTTTGAATCATCAAACAAGCTCTGAGGGCTCGGTTAGGAGCAAAAAACTCGTCCAAATCAGTGAGAATCCCTTGTTTCAAGCTTTGAATTCTTTATTTTGTTTAAAACTTCATTTTCTTGATTTCATACCTTTTTTTGTGTTCATTGCTTTCTTAAGATTGAGTTTAAGGCTTGAATATGTGAATTATTAAGTGTTTAGTTGCTAGTTGACGTTTATTTGCGTAAAATTTGAATTACTTAAGATTTAAGAAACATATAGTTTTTTGTAGTTTTGTACCTCTTGAAGAGGCGACGCACCCCTTTGCATAGAGGCAATCGCCTCCCAGCCAGAGTTTGGCACGATTCTACTTCATTTTAGTATCTATTTGGTATATTTCCAGTATATGATACGAATATGTTGCTTGAATCTCTTTGGTATTGCATATGATTGTCATAATTTTAGTTTGTTTAAATGATTTATCCATGTTTATATAAATCTCCATGTCTATCTTTATGCAAATTTAATTTGGTTTATTGTGTGAACCAAGTTGTTTATTATGAGATAGAACTAATCGTATTTGTTGTAGGTTTTGGTGATTTCCTAATCACTATGTAACTAGTGAGTTAATTAGTTCTTGAGAGGTTTTATTTGAGTTGATTATTATAATAATTATACCAATTATTGTAATCCCTAATCTCTTCCCTATTTATTTGGAATGAATGATTGTAAATTTATTCCTTTTACTTGATTAAATGCCAAGGTAATAAGCATACAAATAGGACTAATGTGCAAACTCAGATTAATCCATAAAATTGGAAACGCTTACAACTCATAGTAATAAAGAAATAACTAAATAATCAAAGGTAATAAAATATAAAACACAAACGGAGGCCAACCGCAAGGTTGGTAAGGCATTCCAAAGCCCATACCCAGTTTCCGAACTCGATCTCTGATGACGGCTTTTGGGTACCTCCGTGGAATCTAGTTGTTGTAAAGTGTGTACTGGTTTTTTGTCTGGGTGGTGAATCCATCTCCAATATAGGCCCCCAGCCCATCTTGTATTTCCTAGCACGCTGTGAGCTTGCACAGTGCCATGGTTGCCAACACTTGGGCGCGCGCTAAACCCTGTCACCTACAGTGGTGACTCCACTAGGGATAGAGAAACTGATTCTTGTGTTTTCTAATTTATCATCCTTGATTATTTCCTTGTTTTCTTTGCATTTTTATTGCATTCACTACACTTTTACACACAATGAGCACACAAGTCCTAAATAACCCGACAATAATCTTTGCTTCGTTGCTTGTGGTGGTGAAGTATTCAATTATTGTCTCCCACGGCATGTACTATCCCTGTCGCACGGACCCTTGAGTGGGAGACTCAAATGGATATATATAGTTGTGGGAGCCGTAGCTTGTTACCCTTGACTCAGCTCATGTAATGACTTAGCAATATCCACTAAGGTTTTTCCCAAACTGCATGTGTTTTATGTCATATAGCAATTCTTGCAATAAAATCCAAACCCATTACAAATGGATTATATCAGGTTGGGCCTTTCATGCCTACTATAGCCCATTTATACATGGCCCATGCCAAAATAGGCCTTTCACGCCCATTATGGCCCACGGAACTTGGACTTTGGTTTTATTACAAAGAATTACTACTTGTTTGCCTCGTCTTGAGAGTAGTTATGTCTGTTGATTTCAATGTCCCCTGTTGATAATCAAAACCAAGCCAACAATCCTAGGATAAGGAACTCGCTATTGAATACGTGTGTGGCAGAGATAAGGATGGAGATACCGCTTGAAGAGCTTTATCTTATTACGTGTTATATGTGAATAAATGATTATTTTCCTTCTAAAATAATTAAGTAAACCTGCATATCATGCATACACACCATGCATGTTTCTAAGCTATGGTGATTACAGATATAGACTCAAACTAATCATCTGCTTGGATTCACTCCGACACCGATCATTTAGTCAGGATGTCAAAAGAAGCAGCATCACCAAGTTTTGATCCAGAATAGTTTAAGGCAGAAATGGCCGAACAGACCAAAGCTATAATGAGAAAGATAATGGTAGAAATGAGAAGAGAGGATAGATGAGAACTACCGCCACCTCAACCTCGCCCATTCAATCTTGATGCTGAGAATCCTGGGAGGTAAGAAATGGAATATGACCGAGAAAATCTATTAGCCAAACCTGTAATCCGACCAAGGATAGACACCCCAAAAAATATACAGAAGCCAGATTGGGCTAAAGACCTTGTTAAGGCCATGGCTCAGATGCAGATGCAGATGAAAGAAAAAAGGATAGATGCTCCTCTTAACTACACTGATCTAAATTTGTACAAGGGTGATGATCCTCTGCCGTAAAAATTCAAGTTCCCTGACATGAGGAAGTACACAGAGACTGGCAATCCTCACTTGCACTTAAAACAATATGTGACCTACATGAGTGCGATAGAATTGACGAATGCTTAGATTGTCAAGCAATTCCCTCTGCCTTTAGAAGGTGGTCCAATTCGCTGGTATTACACCTTGGAGTTATCTATGCAAAGTGACTGAAAGGAGCTTTGTGTTGTATTCATCAAGCAGTATGGTCTGAACACTCCAATAAAGGTCTCTTTAAGGGACCTGTAAAACACAAAGCAGAAGTTCAATGAGTCCTTTGCCGAATATCTGGCAAGATAGAAAGGGAAGTTATCTCAGATGAAGCACAGACCCGTAGAATTAGATCAATTGACGATAGTGATTGAGGGTTGTGTTCTGCTGCTTTTTAGTAAGTTGAGAGATTTGGGGATAAGAACTTTTGAGGAACTGCACGAGTTTGGGGTACAAAAAGAGTCAGATTTGGTGCAAGATAAGAAATTTTTCACCGAGAGACCCTCTGGTAGAGAAGGGACTGGATCTAGCAGTGGGATAGGTTCGAGCAGCAACATAAAAGTTAATGCTATTCAGTAACCTATAAGATTTTCTAACTTAGGGAGGTCTCTTTCCAAAGTCTTATAAAAACTAATTGAGAACAACTTGCTAAGACCTCTACCACAAAGACCACCATTTCCCAATGCTGACCCAAAACTATATTACAAGTACCATCAGAATGTTGGACACGACAACGATGGCTATACTCATTTGAAACACGAAATCCAAGATCTGGTTAACTCAGGCGAAATCACTGATCCCAAAAATAAAAGACCAAACACTAGGAATAACCCTCTACCCAATTACAGAAACATGCCACCACCAAATCAATCTATACTCATGATAAACACCGATTTTACTGAGGAGTAAGTCTTGAGCTCCTTTGTTGATACCACACCTACACCACCAAAACCCAAACCAAAATGCCTGAGTCTGAGAAAATAGCCTGTTAAGTTCAATGTGAGCGTTCTAGACATATGGAGCTTTGATGATGAAAAGGAGGGAGCCCTTGATTTTTGAAAGAATGAGGGAAGAAAATAAATCCCACTAATTGAAAAATTTGAGGAAAAGAAGAGAGAAATGAAACATACTGAGTCTAAAGAACAACAAATAGACTCAAATGAAGAAACTGAGAAAGATAAGGGAGCCGAAGAAGCTGCCGAAGCCAGAAAAGATGAAACAACTCTCGCTAGCATTTGGGAGTTACTCATGAACTCCAAAGCCCATAGGGAAGCGCTAGTTCTGGCTTTAGAAGATAAAAGGATTCCATCAAACCACACTCCCGAATAGATGGTCTGTTCATTGACAAAAAGTCCTCCTAGAGCAACAGTGTTTACTGATGAGGATTTGCCTCTTGAGGGGAGGGACCACTACAAAGCCTTATTTATTAAGGTGGAGGTTAAAGGAAAATTAACTTACTGCATGATGGTGGAAAATGGGTCCGCCATCAATGTGTGTCCCTTAAAGATTCTGTCAAAGCTGGGATTAACTAAAGTTGATCTCAAGCCATCCGAGGTGGTCATTAAGGCCTACGATAATATGAAGAGGCCTGTAATGGGAACCTTCAGAGCCCTTGTTAAGACAGGACCTATTAAAGCTTGGGGCAATTTATATGTGCTTGACATCCCTGTCACGTTTGCTATTCTCTTAAAGAGGCCATGGTTTAATCCTTTAGGAGGAGTCCCATCGACTGTCCTCTATAAAATCAAGTTTCCACTTGAAGGGAAGGTTGTAACCATTTTAGTAAAGACTGAAGCTATCATTGCCGCTCTCAATTTAACCCCTAATGAGGTCCCAGTCAGTCTGAGTTTCGAGGTCATTATGATCTATGAAGATGAACTAAACCCGAAGATAGTCAATATGATGAAGAGCATGAATTTTATGCTCGGACTAGGATTAGGGAAGAATCAGCAGGGTCCGTCAAGTTTTGTTGAAGCATGGGTTAGGTTATCAAGGGACTGGAAAGTCCAAGGCTAAGATGGAAAAGAAGAAGGGACTTTGGGAGACTTTGGAAGCAGAAGGTGCCAATTATCCATACCAAGGAGCTCCTGAGCCATTAATGATTGCTAAGAAATTGGTCCCCAGTTTTGAAATTTTCACCGAACAGGTGAATAGGACTAGTCAAGTTGCTGTGAAGGAGCCAGTGGTAGAAGAATTGGTGCTGTCTTTGGAACCCGAGGATGTCCCTACAACAGAATCAAAGGACACTGCCGACCAGGAAAAGGAACGTGACTTTGAATCCTATATGTTGGATTCCATCATGGATGTTTTCTATGATGATATTGACATTTCTCTTTATAGCTTGCTTGAACTGGACATTGTTTTCTTTTCTAAAATTAATGCAATAGAATCTAACTTTATTTATTTGTGCGATATTCTTCCTAATGGTTATACTATGTGTGACGATCATTTCATGCATATGTTCGACATTAATTCGATGCAAACCAAATCATTTAGTTTGGGCATATACGATAATGCTAAAAATATACTTCTTGCTTCTAACTTAACTTCTGAAGAGAGAGAAAAAATGAAAGAAACACTAAAAAAAAGACAAAAAGTATTTGCTTAGGGTTATGAGGATATGCCTGGGATTGATAGAGAGATCACAGAGTACAGAATCCCCACGTATTCCCATGTCACATAAATAAAATAAAAGAAAAGAAGACTAAGAACGGAATGGGCTCTCTTGATTAAAAAAGAGGTGGAAAAGCAACTAAAAGTGAAATTTTTGGAGGTGGTCAACGATACCCAGTGGTTGGCTAACATTGTCCCAGTTCCAAAGAAAGAGGGAAGGGTTAGAATGTGTGTAGACTATAGGGATCTGAACAGAGCCTGCCCAAAGGATGATTTTCCTTTACTGCATATTGACACCTTAATCGATAGCGTGACTTCCAGCGCCATTAATTCTTTTATTGATGGTTTTTCAGGATACAACCAGATCATGATGGCAATAATAGATAAATTGAAGACTTCATTCACTACTGAATGGGGCGTCTATTGCTATTGGGTCATGCCATTTGGATTGAGGAACGCAGGAGCCACTTTTCATAGGATGGCTACCACTCTACTTCATGACATGGTCCACAAGGAAATTAAAGTATATGTGGACGACATGATAGTGAAATCTCTAACCCGGGAAGGGCACTTTACGGCTCTCGATAAATTTTTGGCCATAGCAAAAAAATACAACCTTAACCTTAACCCAAAGAAGTGTGTTTTCGGGGTGACCTCTGGGAAATTATTAGGGTACATTGTCAGTCAGAAAGGGATCGAAGTGGATCTGGATAAGGTTAGAGCGATCCGAGAAATGCCTGCATCGAGAAACAAAAAAGAAGTTCGAGGGTTCATTGGATGATTGAAATACATCAGCAGATTTATAGCCAAGCTGACCACTATCTGCGAACCCATTTTCAAGCTCTTAAAGAAAAAACAGCCAGTTTTCTGGGATGATAAGTGTCAGCAGCGTTTTAAAATTATCAAGAATTATTTGATGAATCCTCTAATTTTGCAGCCACCGAGACTGGGTAAAATGTTGATTCTCTACCTCGCCATTAAAAGAGAGGCAATAGGCACGATGTTAGCTCAAGAAGGTGATGGAAAGGTCAAGTATGCGATCTATTACCTGAGCAAGAAGTTTCTACCATACAGGTCCAACTACAGTCTCGTAGTGATTTGGGCAACCAATAAGCTTCAATATTACTTCAAATCCTACAGGGTCTAAGCAGTTTCAAAGCATGATCCACTCAGATACCTCTAACAAACTTTGTCACTCACAGGAAAATTGGCTTGATGGTTGGTTTTGCTCATAAAATTTGACATAGATCATGTAGCAAAGAAAGTAGTGAAAGGAAGGGCGATGGCGAATTTCTTGGCTTAGAATCCAGTAGATGATGGGCAGGAATGAGAGTTAGAATTTTCAGATGAACACTTGGGGGCAATCGAAATTCAGACATGGAAAATGTATTTTGATGGGGCCGTCAATAGTAAGGGAGCAGGTATAGGTGTAATTCTAATCTCACCAGAAGGAGAAATGATCCCAATGGCAAAAAGATTATAATTTGAGGTCACCAATAATCAAGCGGAGTATAAGGCCTGCACTTATGGTTTGGAAGCTCTCCAGAACGTGGGGGAAAATAAGATCATGGTGTATGGAGACTCGATGTTAGTGGTAAAGCAGATCTCCAAACAATGGTAAAGCAGATCTCCAAACAATGGGAAGTCAAAGAAGACAAGCTGAAATCATATTGGGATTATATGATTACTGTTTTACTATCCCTCGCTTAGTGTAAACTCGTACATCTGTCACAAGAAGAAAATCAGATGGCAGATGCCTTAGCCACCTTAACTTTAACATAGGAAGGGGAGAAACAAACAACAGTTAAACCTCTTATTCTGGTGAAATCCCGAACTCCCTATCATGAAGAGATTAGGATAATACCGATTGACCCCACAGAGAAACCTTGGTTTTTGGATTTACAGTAGTATCTGGAGACAGGGTGATTCCCATATGATGCTGACAGAAAAGAGAGGATGTCCCTGAGAATGTTGTCTCGATAGTTCATCAGCTATAATAGGATGTTGTATAAGAGAATGCCGATAAGAGTACACCTTAGATATGTTGATAAGTCTGAGGCCCAGAAGATTATAGAACCAGTTCACAAAGGTGTATGCGAACCGCACATGAACGGGACAATATTAGCTAAGAAAATAACTCGTTAAGGTTATTTCTGGCTGACCATGGAAGTAGATTGTGTGAAATATGTAAAGAAATGCCATAACTATAAAGTATATGGCAATGTAAGCCACTTGCCTTTTATGGAACTTCAGGGGTTGACGTCTCTGTGGCCGTTCGTAGCTTGAGGAATTGATATCATCGAGGAAGTAAGGCCAAATATGTCCAATGGGTATCAGTACATTGTGGTAGCAATTGATTACTTTTCCAAGTGTGTCAAAGCATAATCATTCACTATGGTTGGATCGAGATAAATGGCAAGATTTATAGAGAAGAATATAATTTACCGATACGAGTTGCCACATCACATTGTCTCTAACAATTGCGTTCAATTTGAAGCTAAGACAACTACTTTGTTAGAACATCATAAGTATTCTCCATATCGACCATAAGTTGATGGGGCTGTAGAAGCTGCAAACAAGAATGTGAAAAGGATTTCAGCCAAAAAATTAGAGAATTATAAAGATTGGGCCTATTACCTGCAATTCGCAATATGGGGATATAGAACCACCCCTAGGACTTTGACCGGAGCTACTTCGTATTCTTTGGTGTATGGATGTGAAGCGGTATTGCTAGTAAAGGTGGAAATCCAGTCTCTAAGGGTTCATTTAGAATCTAAAATCCCTAAGTATCAATGGGTAGAGAGTCGGCTCAAGCAGCTGACATTGTTGGATGAGAAAAGAATGAAGGCCATGTATCACTTGCAGCTATACCAGAAAAGAATTGCGCGGGCTTACAATAAAAAGATTAAGCCAGGAAAGGTTAAATAGGGTATTAGGCCAATTATGACGGATCCATGGGGAAAGTTTAAGCTGAATTGGGAAGGTTCATATTTGATCAAGAAACTATTCTCCAAGGGTGCTGCTATCATATTTGTCTTAGAAGGAAATGAGTTCAGAGAGCCCATTAACCTAGACAAGCTGAAGAAATATTTTCTGTAAAGTCTCACTAGGGAGAAAACCTCAAAAGAGGCTACCTAGGCAACAGTTAGAGACTTGAAAAAAAGAAAAAAATTAAAATGGCCTGCTGGATTGAAAACCTCGAAAGAGGCAGTTCAGCAAAAATTAAGGATATAGAAAAGGAGAGAGAGAAAAAAAATAGCTAGTTGAAAAATTTGCAAGGGTAAACCAAGTGACAACAAGAGATATGTAAGAAGTAAAAATGTATAGTTGCTTAGTTCTCAAATTAAATGGAATGGATTTCCTTCATTATTGTTGAACGTTGCATTAAATGCTTATTACACATTGTTTAACTAAAAAGGAAATTCCATTTAACAAAAAAGCAATAAAGATTAAATTACATAAGCTAATTCTGTCTTCTTCTTTTTTCAACCCCTTAGGCACTCGATGCCTGTAAAAACCTCGTCCTTTTGTTCATAATAAATTCATCCATTTCCATTTGTTACAATTGAACCCATGCCTTATACTAGTAGTCACTTGACTGATCTCCGTTGTAGTCAATATACCTCTGAATGGTCCTCCGAGGTCAGCTGGCAGCTAGATTATCTAAAAAATTCTGGGTGAGAGGCCCTGGCTTAAACTCATGCACCAGCTCAGGAATTAATTAATTTTATCCGTACTGCCTGCAAAGCTAAGCGGGATTGTAGAAGGTGGCAAAATGAAGGCCAGTTATAGGAACACAGTAAGTGTAAGACCGGATAGTCACATGCTACAACCTCCACCATAGACACATCCACTGGATTAGAGTATCAGGAAAAGTGGATAACCAGCTCTGAATATTAACTGGAATGGGATGAAGTCTCTGAGTGCGACAATACTTTGCTTTGTAATGCTTGATATCTCTGGGAGGTTCGAGTAGCCTCAACTTTTTTTGAAACCATACTTGTGTAGATTTTGAATGTAAAAAGTAAAGAATTACAAAGAAAAGAGCAACAAATGGAGAATGGAAAGAAAACAAACCTTCAGTAACAGAGGGCCACAGTGAAGCGCCTAGTCTCAGCAAAGTTGTCCAGCTCGATGATTGTTTTAGCTAGTATGAGAGGAAAAGGGTTCAAGCCTGCTTCCACTTACTCCAAGATATGCAGAATCTTAAAATCACCATTACCAGAAGCAGAAACAAACAAAAACTGAGCATACATACAAAAGGCCAACATCCAAGGCCAATATGCTTCCTTGTTATCCACTGCCACTATCACTTCTAGAAAAGTCTATCAGGATCTTAGTGTTAAAGATGTGGCGAAGTGAAGACTGAGGTGAAAAGTTAAACATTTTGGCCATTTGATACTGCATAGAGTGCAAATCCGGGGTATTGAGTGAATGAACTACGATCTGATAAGCAGAATCCATTTGAGAGCCGAGGATAGCCTCAAACTCCTCTGGCAAGGGGCATAAGTCCACAGTGTTTAATCGGAAGACATGTTTTTTAGAATCCCATAATTGAGCAAGAACATGAGGAAATGAGAAACTGATCTTCCTAGCATATAGAGATCGGAAGACGGATAGATGAAATGGCTCCAATTTAGACTATGATTTGCCATCCAAGCTTTTCAGGATCGATTGTAGTTATTTTAAACTTCTTTCAGTCATTTCGGGTGGTTAAAAGATGATTCTGGTAAGAAAATGAAAAGAGAAAATTGGAGAAGAAGAGTTAGGGATTTTGAGTAGATTTGGGTTTTTTATAGCAGCAGATTGACTGGTGAAAAGGCGATCACCTCTGCAAAAAGCCGATCGCCTCTGCATGCTGAGGCGGCCAACTGTCGCCTATTCACGAAGAGGCGACGCCTCTTAAGCAGATAGCAGACATGTTTTCTTATTTGATTACAAAATTAATCATACTATATTTGCAAGCTTCAATTATCATAATCAAAAAAGACATTTTTTGCAATAAAATTCTCCTTTCATTAATTCTAAATGTAGTAAAGATATATAAATCTATATTATATGTTCAGTACAAAATGTGAAAGATAAAAAATGAAGATCATCTGGGCAAAATAGAATAACAGTCAAGAACAGTCAGAATGGCCCTAATTTACGATGCAGTAGAGTTAGTGCTCTCCACATCATCATTGTCCTCCTGCCCCTCCTCCTCACTGCCATCGTCAGTATCATTAGCATGCTCCTCACCCTCAGTAGCATTAGCCTGTGTGCTCCTCCTCGTTGCTATCACCAATATGCTCCTCATCCTCCTCCTCCTCATCTACCTGGAGGGCAGTAACCTAGTGCTCAAGAGCATCGATTCTAGCTTGCCTGTCATCACCCCAATCCTATCCAAACACCATAAAAGGGGTAAGAAATCATGAGAGCATGCATACATATTATACATAGGGAAGTGCTTTACCTTCCATTGTTGGGTAACCTGCATGAAATAGTCCCACTCAACCTCAATGACTCTATACATATACTCGCACTGATCCCAAGATATTTGCATGATTAAATCAACTGTTAGTGTTAAACATTTATTAAGAAATGCAGAAAATAAAGAGAACAGGGACTCATATGAGTAGCAGTCTCTGGAGTGAACACAGGCTCCATACTTTCATCCAGCGTAAGGAACTGGCAAGACAAGTCGCCAGGAGTTAACCAACACCTAGCCATCAGGTCGAGAGTGGTAGCAAGACGTCCATCCACTATGTCCGAGATGGTAATGGAAGGTGCTCTAGCAGATAGAGCTCTAGATGAGGTACCCTCATCCCTCTGCTCAGCCCGAGGACGCTGAGGTGGCCTCTCATGTGTAGAAGGCCTGAGATGAACTACAAGCCTCTTAACTGGAGCCTGGAAATAGAGAATTAAATTAGAAGAAGGACATTTATATATGACAATTGGAGTCAATATATTCAAAAGAATCACAAATACCTGAGATGTCGATGTAGCCAGGGCACCTTCTACAATAAATGGGTTCGTATAAAGTCCATGTAGCGAGACTTCCTCCTCTTGTAGTATTCATTCGTATCCTCCCTAGCAACGGCCTCATCTAGCTAGTCTCCCTCTAAAAGATGTGTCCAAAGCATACTACAAGGAGGAGTGAGAAGTGGTCATCTCAACTGTGGGCCGAAGCGCCACTGGTGTATCCTGTCCCCAAAAAACCAAACTCTATAATCAGGTGCTCAAAGTAAGACCCTCTTCCTAGAGAGAGGAATTGAATGAATTATGGCTAGTGACCACTCTGCCTGCGGCCCTCATAAATCCTGACAAAGCTGCAAAAAGCAAGCTGGTAAGTAGATGAACATACTTAACAAACATGTTATTGATTATAATTATGTTTGCAGGTACTGTACCTCATCAGGTGTTAAGCTATTCAGTCGCTCATGATGAATGTGCATGGGAGCAACTGGCCTCCTCCAAGCCCGACTGGGGCCCCATGTTGCCATGGCAGGAAATGGGGTATCATGAAAGCAGGTCAACCCCACTATTAGCTCTAACTCCAGGGCCCAGTCCTATAAAAATAAAGAAATATTAGCAACTAATGGTATTCAAAACAAACCTAATGAAAGAAAAGAGAAGAGAGAATACCATAACAGCATGCTAAAAATCGTAAAACCACCTAGCCCCATGAATGGTCTCATCCATACTCCAATACAAATATATGAGAGCACAGCTACCCCAGTCATACGTAGCCACCAGGTCAAGATCTCTCAATGGCATAAGAAACATTATATCAATGAAGCTTACTGTATTGGCAAACAGTGTAGTCCCCAGTAGATAGATAAGAAAAGATCTCACTACCTGATCAATCTAGCGGCTAGTGGTAGCAGCCTCCACTCTCTCCCATGTATAGTGACTCCAAATAGAGTCAATTTTAATAGTATGCATCCCCTTTATATCTGGAATCATCCCTAGCAGATGCTCAACATAAGCAACTCGATCAGGGGACATCCTATGCCAACTCGCGTCTAAAGGAACTGAATATCTCGCACACGGAATCCCCATAATAGCAGCAAAAGAAATTGGATCAAAGGAAAACTCATCGAATGGGAGGTGGAATGTATGTGTGGTATCAGACCATCTCTCCATCAAAGCCTATAAGGGCTGGCAGTCAGTCCGTCCCTGAGCATCTGGAAAGGCCAAGATGAAATCCATAAACCCAATATCACAAATATGGGCCTTGATCCCATCAGGAAAGCTATCATACCACATGCAGGCACAATGAAAATTCTCGGAACCCTTGAAAGTATAGGAATTAAGCTACGATATAGAATGGGGAGTTGAATTATCAATATAGCTAAGTAAATTTAAAACTGTGTTTTAAGCTTCTGGTGAAGAGGCGACCGCCTTTATGCGTAGAGGCGATCGCCTCATCGAAGAAACGTCACCTCTTCCTTAGGAGGCGATCGCCTCTTCGAAGAAGTGATCACCAATTTGCAATGACTTGAACTTGAAGAGGTGAACGCCTCTTCCCTAGGAGGCGATCGCCTCTTCAAAGAAGCGACAGCCCCAACGAAGAGGCGACGCCTCTTCACGCCAAAAAATTGACACTCAAACTCATTTTGTGCAATTTTATTCAATTTAATCGAATTTCCTTAGGTTAAATCAATAAACATGCATTCCTAAGGAATACCCAATCTTATTTCATGTTATTTACAGGAAAAATTCAAAGAAATTGGACACTAACCTCTCCTGTGGCTAACTCGCAGATATGAGATCTCATGTTTGCTAAAAGAGGTATCTCATCCCCAAAGTCGAGGCCAAAGTTACGTAGGGGATATACTAGAGGTGGTACAAGATCCTATGTAGGCAAGTCTAGGGTCCGCGCGGTATCCATGGCAGAGAAAGTCTTGGAAAGTGAAAAGAGAATTCAAAAGAAAGGAGAGTTCAAAAATGAAAAATGAATTTGAAAGATAAAGAATAGGATTATATAGAGAAGAAAAGGAAAGGTAAGAAGGGAAACCCTAGTGAGAAAGAAAAAGGAAAAAGAGCCCATTAACCCAAGCAGAAAAGGCCTATGAAATAAGGATCCCTAGCGGAACCCAAAAAAAAAAGCAAAAGTGAGGAATTGCTTATTCTATTTCTCGGGTGTATCTCGAAATCAATTTTGAACAATTAAAGGTATACTAATCAAAGCATTAGTAAAGGAATGTCTTGTCCGGTTTAAATTCCTGAAGTGCATTCTCTATAAGAAGCGTCTGTCGAGTTTGAATTCTCGAAGTACATTCTCTGTAAGAAGAGTCTGGTTAGGTTTCAATCCCCAAAGTGTGCAATAAAAGAATGTCTAGTCGAATTTGAATCCACGAAGTGCGCATTATAAAGAAGCGCCTAGTCGGGTTTGAATCCCCGAAGTGCGTATTGTAACGAAGCGTCTGGTCTTTGAATCCCGAAGTGCACAGTAAAGGAATGTTTAGTCGGATTTGAATCCCCGAAGTGCATTCTCTGTAAGAAGCATCTGGTCGGGTTTGAATCCTTGAAGTGCGCATTGTAAAGAAGCATCTGGTCGGGTTTGAATCCCCGAAGTGCGCATTGTAAATAACTGTCTGGTCAGGTTTGAATCCCTGAAGAGCATCTTCTTTCTTTTTCTACTGAGTGAAGATAGGGCCATGCTCGAAATTCACGCCAAATTATAATGAGTGATTAATCGAGCCAAGAAAACCCGAGGAACATGGTTATGTTTTATATCTTTTTCTACTGAGTGAAGATCGGGTCATGCTCAGAATTCACGCCAAATTATAATGAGTGACTGATCGGGCCAGGAAAACTCAAAGAACATGATTACATTTAACATCTTTTTCTACTGAGTGAAGATTGGGCCATGCTTGATATTCACACAAAATTATAATGAGTGACTGATCGGGCCAGGAAAACCTGAGGATCACGGTCACGTTTCAAGTTAAAGTTTATCCATTCAGGTTTGAATTCCCAGGACTAGCGACCCAAGTGAAGCTTGCATGTCAGGTACATCGTTGTCACCATTTGCATGTTGCTTTTTCAAAAATATATCGATTTCATAAATCCTTTTTTTTAAAAAAAATAAAGGGGCAAATTGTGGACACTCCCGGTTTGGTCGGCCCGCAACGAAAGTCTAGTGATGAGATAGTCCGAGTTTCGAGTGCAAGGAGAGCCTGAAATCTTCTTTAGAACGGATTCGAGAGCTCAAACCAAGCCAAAGCCTAAAACATCAAGCCCAATACCCTTGAACCAAGTCCAAGCCCATTAGCCTTTATTTTGGCCCAGGCCTGGGGTGAAGAGGCGATCGCCTCTTCTCCCTGAACATCGATGAGGCGACACCTCTTTATGCATGTCCCCTGCAGCAATAAATGCTATTTATTACTGCACTTAATACCAATCTACCTACATTTTCTTTATTCTATATTTTTGTTTTGAAATAAAGACTTTTAAGGCACAAAAATGAAAAAGAAGGATAGAAACAATAATGAAAAGGCAAGGTGGACACTTAACTTTGATTAAATTAGAGAGTGAGAGGGTAGTGGTTTAAAAAGGAATTTAGCTAATATAAAAAAAAAGAAAAAAGATGGGGCTCTTAGCCATTTTAAAAAAAACATTTTTGAGAGGAAAAACATAAAAAAAAAAAAGAAGAAAGGGGAAAAAAGGGATTTTGAGCTCGAGAATCCATTTCTTAGGAAGGGAGAAGGGAATTCTTGCATTCAATATACTTTGAATCGTCAAACAAGCTCTGAGGGCTCGGTTAGGAGCACCAAACTCGTCCAAATAAGTGAAAATCCCTTGTTTCAAGTTTTGAATTCTTTATTTTGTTTAAAACTTCATTTTCTTGATCTCATACCTTTTTTGTGTGTTCATTACTTTCTTAAGATTGAGTTTAAGGCCTGAATATATGAATTATTAAGTGTTTAGTTGTTGGTTGACGTTGATTTGCATAAAATTTGAATTGTTTAAGATTTAAGAAATATATAGTTTTTTGTAGTTTTGTACCTCTTAAAGAGAGGAGGTGTCGCCCCTTTGTATAGAGGCGATCGCCTCCTAGCCAAAGTTTGGCATGATTTTAGTATCTCTTTGGTATATTTCTAGTATATGATACGAATATGTTGCTTGAATCTCTTTAGTATTGCATATAATTGTCTCTTTAGTATTGCATATAATTGTCATAATTTTAGTTTGATTAAATTATTGATCCATGTTTATATAAATCTCCATGTCTATCTTTATGCAAATGTAATTTGGTTTTTTATGTGAACAAAGTTGTTTATTATGAGATAGAACTAATTGTATTTGTTGTAGGTTTTGGTGATATCCTAATCATTATGTAATTAGTGAGTTAATTAGCTCTTGAGAGGTTTTATTTGAGTTGATTATTGTAATAATTGTACCAATTATTGTAATCTCTAATCTCTTCCCTGTTTATTTGGAATGAATGATTGTAAATTTATTCCCTTTACTTGATTAAATGCCAAGGTAATAAGCATACAAATAGGACTAATGTGCAAACTCAAATTAATCCATAAAATTGGAAGTGCTTGCAACTCACAGTAATAAAAGAAATAAGTAAATAATTAAAGGTAATAAAATACAAAACACAAACGGAGGCCAACCGTAAGGTTGGGTTGGCATTCTAAAGCTCATACCCAGTTTCTGAACCTGATCTCTGATGATGGCTTCTGGGTACCTCCATGGAATCTAGTTGTTGTAAAGTGTGTCCTGATTTTTATCCAGGTGGCGACTCCATCTCCAATATGGGTCCCAAGCCTATCTTGTATTTCCTAGCAGGCCATGAGCTTACACAGTGCCGTGGTCGCCAACACTTGGAGGCGTGCTAAATCCTGCCACCTACAATATATATATATATATATTGATAAACCAATTTAAACCTTTAACTTCCTAATTTTTGTTGTGAACTTAATTGTAAACATTTATAATCTTCTCCTATTTAACATTAGATTTTATATCACACATATTTCATGCATTTCTCATGTCTATATGTTATGCATGTTATGCAAAATAAATGTAATGCATTAGGTGGCCATTACACTTTTAAATTCCTATAAACTAAATTTGACACTTATTAAATTTTTATCATCTTTTTCTTAAAAAAAAATAAAACGTAAGAAAATATTTTTAAATTTTAATTTTGTCATGATATAAATTTAAAAATTAATTTCTAAATATTTTCATAAAATTTTATCTTTTTCATTAAAAATTCTTAAATTTTAATTGTTTTAAAATTTGAACTTTTTACCAATTTAGGGTAAAATTTATTCCTTTAGGGTGATTTTTAAACTAATTCCGAATTTGGAACATTTTTCAAACTTATTTGATTTATTATTTTTTTAATTTTAATGAACTCCGCCATCTTAGATGGCGGAGTTAAAATGTAATTTTTTTTTTTAAATTCAAAGAAAACTTCGCCACTCAAAGTGTTCAATGTCCTTTTATTAGTTATCTTACCCACTTTTATTTTGTTGTAAAGTCCTTCACAAGTTCATGCAAATTGCTTCGTTTATAGCCACAGCAATTGGTTAATAATGCATGAATTTCATGCATGTCATTTGATTATATTCATGCCAATGATAAGCTAATAATTAGTTAATAATTAACGTTTCATGCTAATAATTGGACTTTAATAATAATAATAATAATAATAATAATAATAATTGTAATATATTAAATTAAATTAATCATTGTTTAAAAAAATTTAATTAATATAATAATGTTAAAATTAAAAAATAAAAAAATTATAATATTATTATAATTATGATATTATTTTTAATATAGTTATAATTAATTAATCATAATCATTATAATCTTAAAATTAAAAATTAAAAATTTTAAAAAAACTATACCAATTACACAAGACTTATGCAAATTCATGCATAAAGGCCCCATTCATGTATAAATAATAATAATAATAATAATAGATTAAATTAAAATAATCATAATAATTTTAAAATTAAAAAAATCATAATATTATTATAATTATGATATTATTTTTAATATTATTATAATTGATTAATTATAAATATTATAATATTAAAATAAAAATAATGACTTTAAAAATAATAAAATGATAAATTTAATTAATAGAGAAGCTCGATCGTATGAGGAGAGTTTGCAGTAGAAAACTATTTCGAAAATAATATTATTTATATATTATTACCCGACATTTTACCCAACTAACGCGAGTCAATTTTAAGTTTTTTACAAATATTATTCATATATTATTACTCATAATACTAATAATAAAAAAAATAATAATATTTTTAAATATTATTATAATTAAATTAAAATAATCATAATAATATTAATATAAAAATTATAATATTATCGTAATTATCATATTATTTGTGATAATATTATAATTAAAACAATCATAATTATCATAATATTAATTTCCAAAAAAAAATTATCATAATATTAAAATGAGAAAAATACTTGGGCCTTTTAAATGGAAATGACCCTTTTGAAGTTAGAAAAAAATTACTTGGAATGGCGGAAATGCCTAAAATTGAAAAAAAAAAAAGAAGTGTTTGTAAGTGTGATCATTATTTGCAACCCTTTGCAGAGCTACGTTTACCGGATTTCTCTTGCTTTTAATTTTTTTTAAATTATTACCGCCAATCAAGTTAGCAAAAATTGCTTGTCCTGTAACGCCACTTAATGTGGTGGATTAGATTTATTATTTTTTTAATTTTTGAATTATTTTTTTTACCCTAAATTTAGAAATATTTTAAAAACTACCCTAAAGTGAGAAAAAAAAATTATTACACTAAATGAGTAAACAACCCTTAAAATTTACTTCTCAATTTTTAACTGTATTATTTTAAAAGTTTTCTAATAGAGATTAAATCATAAAAGTATGATGTGAAAAAAAAAAACATTTTGAGATATTTAAAATATTTGTTGAGAATATAAAAATAGTTAAAATATGAAAATATTAAGAAATTAAAATTTTATTATTATTTATAGTGATAGTTAAAAGTGCTTACTTTATTTTTTATCTTTATCAATATAAGTCTATATAAATAAATTGAATCACAAATTATCACTTTCTTTTTTTCTTATTATTTTTAATTAATGCATAAAAAGTTAAAATTTTATGTAAAATTTTTAAAAAATAATTTTAAAAATTTATTTCAAAGTGATAAAATGAAAGTTTCAAAATATTTTTAAAATTTTATTTTTTAAAAAAAAATTGAATAACTATAAATTTTATTTTATAGGAGTCTAAAAATTATTTTAAAAACTACAATTAAATCTTTCAAATAAAATTGAATAAAAGTAATATCATTTATAAATGGAAAAAAATACAAATATCTCCTTAATATTTTAACCTAATTACAGATCACCATTAATAATTTTAAAAATTTAATTATACTCTTAATATTATAAAATTAGACCATATAAAAATTCTATTAAACAGTCTCTGTTTCCGTTTAATTTGGCCGTTAACAGCCATCTACATGACTTGTGGGCTCATGAGACGTGGACTGAAAATCTGATGCGGCTGATGGGACCCATTCCCCCCAAATAATAAACCAAAAACGTAAAAATCCCCAAATCCCCACTCCGCTAAATCCCCAAATTGAAAACCTCAGCTTTTTACTAGAAGCATCGGCGTCTCCATCTCCGCCGGCACCACCATCTTCGTCGTCACTGTCGCCACGAGAGCAAGATGCTCTCTTCGCTTCGGCCTCCTCTCCTCCAATCTACCAAGTATTCAACGTGAATTAGAAACAAATGATCCAAGATGGAAAACAAAATATTACCATCAGTCATGCATGTAAGTATCTAGCAATATTGTGCTGAAGTGAGGCAATTGAAGGTGCATGTAAGGTTCTCTTGGAACCACTGTCTCAAATCACTAGAGAAGAAGAGTGACTTGCCTTGGAACTGTGTTTTTGGTGTAGCGATATGGAGAATTGGGTTTTGCGGAATTGTTTCATGTTCAATTTAATGAACATGGGAAGAATTTGATTCAAAAGAAAAATTCGTTGTAGACACCCTGATAAAAAATGAGTCTACCCGCATTGTGGCGAACCAGAACACCCACTGATGCTAAACCCGATACTTCACAGACGCTTGCATCTGTATTTACTATTACTCATTAGGAAGAGAGAGAGCAGTAATGGGGTCTCTTATGTCTCTTCACGGAAGAAATTACAGTCTTCAGTTCTTACTATCGTTAGCACTATCAACCCGATGGAACGGGCTTTAGAACCTATGGTTTCATTTCTCTCGCCTTGCATTGTCTCTTCTATAATTGAAAAACCGCCAAATTCCCTATTGGGTTTCCGTTTCTTTATCTAGGCACCTAAATTCAAGCGTTTTCGATCATGGGCATCTCACAGTGTTATTGTTGATATGCTCACTAAAGAGAATAATGGGTTTGAATTGTATCGGAAAGCTCTTGAGGAAATAAAAAGGTGTGGTTTTTCGATATCAGCTGATGCATTTACTGTTTTGATTCAAGCTTATGCGAATATGGATTTGGTTGAGAAAGCTGTGGAAGCTTTTGAATTGATGAGGGATTTTCGCTTGTAAGCCCGATGTCTTCACTTACAATATGATGTTACATGTTATGGTGTGTAGAGAGGTTTTTTTGTTAGCTTTAGGCTTTTATAATAGAATGTTGAAGCTCAATTGTTTGCTCAACAGAGCTACATTTAATATTTTGTTTGATGGAATGTCTAAAAGTGGGAAAACTCAGAATGCACTCGAGATGTTTGATGAAATGTCATATAGAGGCAAGCTTACCTTAGTAGGTCTCTTATGCTGCTACACGATGCTGTTAGAGAAGTAGATGCTCGGCTGTGGAATGAATCCGTGGAGGCATCAGATGAACATGAAGCATTTAGTGACAAATTTGAATGCAACAAGTGCTCTTGCCGACGAAGAACAGAGGAAGCGCTAACAGAATGAGACTTAGGAGATAAAGCGCTGACAGTAGGCATTGCAAGTGCTTTCTATTTTTGTTTTTGAAGTATTTTGGTTTTTTTATATAGATTTATGGGCCCCATCTGCCACATAAGATTTTATGGTTGTGAACGTCTGAATCAAACGGAACTAGAATAAGGTTTTTATACGGTATAATTTTATAATGTTAAGGGTATATAAATTATTAATGGGTGATCTGCGATTAGGTCAAAATATGAAGAGGGTATTTGCATATTTTTTCTTTATAAAATTTTTTTGACAATGTTATGTGAATTCAATTCATTTGTATATGTGTAAAGATTCAAGCTAATAATTATTGATGATTGTTTTAGAATTATGTAAAGGCGGTAATGATTGATGATATGGATCAACTTTTGCAGATTGAAACATGTTGTTCTGTGTCTTTGATAATCTGTTAAACTTTCGCTTCTACATTTAGT
>CATIWM010202201.1:0-34586 GCA_949671775.1 Mallotus repandus | reverse complement strand
ATATATATATACACACGCACTCTATTGGGAAATGATGAACCCTATCATCATCATCATATCAAGAAATAAGGAAATAATATTGTCGAAAGGGAAAAAAAAAGTGAAACTATTATTGCAACTAAAAATGTAGTGGTAATATTGGAGATCTTAATCATATGATTACAAATTCTTATATCATTATTATTAAGGCATATATACAATTTGTAGTTTAGAGTATGATTTACTTTGAATAGAATAGGTCTATTTCATTTTAATACAAACCCACATATAAATAAAATAAAAATAACAATTTTTTATTTATTAAAATTTCAATGTGTGAAATCTATATACTATAAAATAACTATGTATTGTAATTAATAGAGAGATTATATGACCTAATTAAATACTGATGAAATGTACAATGAGAGGCAGCTCAGTCCCTTCACTTTTAAATCAAATGAAAAGAATTTGAATTATATATTTCATAATGTCCCTTAAGAAAAGTGACCATTAGTCTATTCTTTTACTATTTTTCATATGATAAAAATAAAGCAAATTTAAATCCTACCTAACTCATAAATATAATAATATATTATACATAAAAGGGGAAGGTAAAAGGGAAAAAAAAGAAGAAGATAAGAAATAAAGTTTTTTATCAATAAAAAAATTATATGATTTAAATATTTATTGGACCATTTTGTCTGGTGGAAATTTTTAGTTTCATAATAATAATATAGTAGTTTTCATATTGCATTTGGAAACTTGGAATTGAAGAAAAACTTTACATTAAATCCTCACATGGGTTTGGAGCATCGGGAAGCAGAGAAATTGATCACAGCTTAAAATCCTCTAGTCTTTTCGAGAACATTGGTGACCTGACCACGCTGTTAAATAAAGTTGATCAACAACTGGAGGGTCTTGTTTAATTTTGAGAAAAATTTGGTAGATTGATTGTTTCTAAATTAATTAAATTTAAGAAAGCAGAAAGCCAAAATCTTTGTCTTTGGAGACAATTGTAGACCCACAACACAACCCACTCCTGCTACGACATATGTATGCAACTAAGTAGTTCTACTCTAAAATGTCTGAGGATGAGTGTTTTTTGGGTTAGGACAGCAAATCTTTGTCCTGTCATGGCAGATGTAGAAAAATAGGGCTATATGTATACTTTCATGTAACCATGTTTGACCCCACATATATATATATATATATATATATATATTGTTTTTTTAATTCTTTTTTGTCAATTTGTTAAAACACTCATAAAAATTATAACTGTGTTAGTAAAAAAAAAAAAAAAATCTGAATTTTTTTAGTTTCAGTGCTAAACCATTTGGCTCAAGACCGGTTTACGTTTCACCCTAAATGACTACTATAAGCTTCATAAAATAATACCTTTTGATCGATGATTATCAAGGAAATTTTTTTTTTGCTTATATCAAGTGTAGTATATTTTATTGTGAAATTTATGTTGTATCAATAAAAAAAGATACATATTTTTATTTTACAAATTCTATCATTATGTGCAACACATTCGATAAATTATATTTAAGAATAAAGTCACTAATTTTAAATAATCTGATTTGTATATCCAACAATTGAAACTAACAATTCAAATAAAGAATTAAAATTAAAAAAGAGCTAATTTGATTTAATTTTTTAATGTAATATAAATATTTTAAGTTGATATTTAGGTAAAATTATTTTAAAATTGGAAGTAATTATTGTTATTTGATTAAAATTTTTATTAGATTAAAAATAAAATTTGTAATTTTATTTTTTATTAAAATGTTTTTAATAGAATTATCATTTTTATAGTCCATTAATTATAATTTAATTTAACATATATATTTTGTTAAATAATTAGTTTAATAATAAAAATATATTTTGTAAATTTTGAGAACAAATAATATAATATATTCGAATAGAGGGGGCAAATAGTACAATACATTTAAATACAAGGGGCAAATAGTATATACGTGATAATTGTTATGTCAATTAATGGCAATTGTGGTGAAAATTTTGACCTATTATAATAAAAGGGGTAGATAATATAAATTTTAAATATCAGGGACTAAGTGGAATAATATATCAAAATATAGGGAGCAAAGAGTAATTCATCCTTGTTATTATTATTTTTTTTGGAAGACCTTATGTTTTTACTTATAACGAGATATGTAATTTCTGCAACTAAAAGGAATTAAAAAGCCCATGAACTTCACATGGGCCGATACCACACAATCACATCAGATAACAATAACTGTCATTGCAACGTGTCAGGCTATTAAGCATCCACGTATTCTCTTTCAAAACCACAACTTTAACGGCTTCCAATTCCCTCCATTTTCTCCAACTTAACGTACGCACCATCTCTCTCGTTATTCTCCCTTTTGCTGCACCTATCACGCACGTTACCAATCGCCGGAACTCTCTCTTTTCTCCACCCCCTCCTTCTCCTTCGCATCTTCAATGGCGTCTCTATCCACCTCCATCCAACCGGGTCGAATTCGGATCCTTAAAGAAGGATTAAAGAATCAAAAGGGTCCTGTGGTTTACTGGATGTTTAGAGATCAACGGTTAAAAGACAACTGGGCTTTGATCCATGCCATTGATCAAGCTAACAAGGCTAATGTACCTGTTGCTGTTGCTTTTAATTTGTTTGATCAGTTTTTAGGAGCCAAAGCTAGGCAATTAGGGTTTATGTTAAAGGGTTTGCGTCAGCTTCAGAGTAAAATTGAAGACGCTCTTCAAATTCCGTTTTTTCTATTCCAAGTAAGCCTTTTTGTTTGTTTTCCTTTTCAAGATAAAGTGTCCGTTTCTATGTTTTTTGCTTAAATTTTTGTTTTGGGAATTGGGTATTAGGGTTTTGATTTGTTCTGTGTTATTTTGTTCTGAATGATGAGATAATAATGGGAACTGTTATGAAACCAATTTATGAAAATTTTCACAAGGGAAATGGTTTTTTTTGGTTTTAAATTTTAACTGGGTTCATTTTCAGTTTGGTATCTTGTTATGCTTTATGTTTGTTTCTTGAATCTTGTGAAGCCAAGTTAGCTCTTTTAGGTCCTTATCAGTTCAATTAAGCACTGTTATTTTGAAATTCATTGTTGCGGTTTCTCTCTCTCTCATGGGGTGGTTTAATATAATAGGGAGCAGCTGAAGAGACTATTCCACGGTTTTTAGGAGAGTGCAGGGCTTCACTCTTGGTTACTGATTTTTCTCCTTTAAGAGAAATTCGTAAATGTAAAGATGAAATTTGCACAAGGGTGAGTGATTCAGTGACTATACATGAAGTTGATGCTCACAATATAGTACCTATTTGGGTAGCATCAGAGAAGTTGGAGTATGGTGCTAGGACGATAAGGGATAAGATAAATAAAAAGCTGCCGGATTACCTCATTGATTTTCCCGCAGTGCAACCACCTAGCAAACAGTGGGCTGCTGCTGCAAGTAAGTCGATTGATTGGGATAGTCTCATTGACGATGTTTTGAGGTGAGATATTAAACTATTTCATAAGAACCATGTGAGCTTCATGAGAATTGTAATTTGATTTGATAATTTCTCATGACTAGGAAAGGAGCAGAAGTTCCTGAAATTGAATGGTGCATGCCTGGAGAAGATGCAGCGATGGAGGTATTAATGGGGAGTGAAAATGGATTCTTGACCAAAAGGTTGAAGAATTATTCTACAGATAGGAACAATCCATCAAAGCCTAAAGGGCTCTCTGGTGTCTCTCCATATATTCATTTTGGGCAATTATCTGCGCAGAGGTGTGCCCTTGAGGCACGTAAAGTACGGAAGCTTTGTCCTCAGGTTTGTGGGATTAGTTTTAAATGCTTGATTTATAATTTGTGTTTCAGTTAAACATGGTTGAATCATAATCAATTTTCTCTTTGAAGTTTTCTCTTATGCATGTGGCCCAACTCTTAGTTTCCCCATTTTCTATTTAGATTTTTTTTTTTCTTGCATTTTCTTGGCTGTATAATGCATCTGATTTGTGGCTTGATGTTTCTGCATATACCCACTATCTGAAGTCAGTTGACACATTTTTGGAGGAGTTGATTGTGCGCAGAGAACTTGCAGATAACTTCTGCTTCTATCAGCCTCATTATGATTCATTACAAGGGGCGTGGGAATGGGCACGTAAATCCTTGCTGGACCATGCATCTGACAAGCGAGAACATATTTACTCGTGAGTGCAATTGCTTTGATTTGCTTTATACCTATTGCACAGAGCTTTGCATGTTTTATTGGGTGAGGTTTCTAACATTTGAATGGTGGTTGAATCTGTAGGACGGAGCAATTAGAGAGGGCACAGACAGCAGATCCAGTAAGCCTAGCTTTTGAAATAGTTTTAATTATGTGTGGCAAATTTATTAAAACCTACTTTTTATATTTATTTTCAGCAGCCTTGTCTAGATTATTATTTCTTTCTCCTATTGGATGCACTTTTTTTATAGTTTGAAGAATAACACAAAGCGAATGTCAACTCAAGCATATCCCTTAGGATTTCTGTATTTTCTTACTAAGTTCTGATCAGTGCATTACCAATTTCAGCTTTGGAATGCTTCTCAACTGGAGATGGTTCACTATGGGAAGATGCATGGTTTTATGCGGCAAGTGACTTCTTGTTGATTTGCTCTCCTTCTCTCAATCTTGTGCTTTCTTCGATTTTATATTCGCATTGGTTCTCTCTATACTGGTTGAAAATCAGCATATCTGTGTAACTAGGAGGATGCTGGTTGTCTGCTAACAAGTTTATCCATTGTAGAAAATTCTGCAAGCCTAATAAATTTTTGAAGTTAACATCCTTTAAGAACTGTAATTACTAAATAATAGCTATAATTGTGTCTATGAATATGTAAGCAAGCAGAAGCCATCAAAAGTTATAGTAATGGATATCGTATATTACCTTTGTTGGCATCAGATATTATGTTAATCTATCACATAAATTTTTGTTGTTGAATATTTATTTATTGTTAATTATTAAAAACCTCGCGCAGCATGTATTGGGCAAAAAAGATTCTGGAGTGGACAACTGGGCCTGAAGAAGCCCTTGCAATAGCAATTTATCTGAATGACAAGGTAATTTTATTATAATTTCAATGTGTTTCCATTAAGTTTGTTATATGAGCTCCATCAGTTTGTTTAACCTAAAATCTCTATGCAGTATGAAATAGATGGAAGAGACCCAAAAGGCTATGTTGGTTGCATGTGGTCCATTTGTGGTGTTCATGACCGGGTTTGGTTCAACTGTCCCTCTCACTCTTCCCCTCCTTTTTTACTTATTAAGTCTTTCTTCTTCTTAAATGCCACAATCAAAGTTAGTGATGACAACAAGCGCACTTGTGTTGTGTGGGATGAAAGCATACCAATTCCCATAATTGAGAGAGCTGTAAACAATTAACTATAAGAAATATTTTGAGAAAAGGACATGTATGAAGCTAAAAATGATCACTTAGCTGATCTGAATCCTTTCTTTTCCATAGTCATTGGCATCACTGAAATTCTCTTATATGCCATTTTCAGGGTTGGACCGAGCGGCCAGTTTTTGGGAAAATTCGTTACATGAACTATGCAGGCTGCAAAAGGAAATTTGATGTTGACGGCTACGTCACCTATGTCAAGAGGCTTGTTAGTGAAACTAAGAAGAGAAAAACTGAAAATCAGCATGGTAGAAAAGCAAAAGAGCTCTGCATTTGAGCGATCTAGTTGATGATATAGGTGTTTCTCTTTTGCAAAAACAAAATCCGCTTCAGACTTGTACTTGAGACACATTGTTAAACCCTAATCTTACCAAAAGAAAGAAAATGGTATGCATATACCCAATTTCAGTTTTGGAGAATAGAAATCATGTGGATTTAGCGTTCCAGACATGGTTACAAACTATTATGGCTTCTCTCATTAACATGCAAGTAATAGGGAATAAAATGTATTGTGAATGCTCAACTAATTTCAACCTGGCAGGACACAATTTTGTCTCAAAGTAACTTCTTACTGCCTTGAGAACCACACCGACTTATAAATGGCTCAGCGACACTTCCTGTTTGCATATTTCCAAGGTTCAATCGATGTTTTCTTCCCTAACTGGTCAGTAAAATAATATCATACACAGCATAAAATTCTTAGCAGTTCCAGTGCATCAATTACATTTCACGACCCCAAATGCTAAACCTGGCACACCAGGCAACCACAACTATCAAGAAGCAGACATTTTACATTTGAAACAAAGAATTATTGGATACAATGAATGTGCATCTATGAATACAAACAGGGATATTGAAAACTCGAATTTAGCTTCCTATCCCACTCCCACCAAAATTAGATCTGTAGATCATCCAAAGTGAGTTCGTGTGCTGTCAATAGCTTTAGCTTCTGTAATTTAAAATCAATGGAATAGCGTTTAGACGTGAATTCTAAAGATAATGGAAGAGAGCCATTGGAAGCTGCATAGAAACTTATTTACCGTAATAAATTGTGGAGGATCGTCAAGACTTGATGAGCCTAGAATTACTTCCCTTTGTAGCTTACTTGTAAGTTTGTGGCATACTCTTAGCTGAGGATTATTGAGAGTCAGAGAAATGTGAGGAAATCAAGAACACTTGAGATCTAGCAGTCACTAAAATGAGCTTGAGATCATACTTTACACACCTCAGATCTAGTTGCTCCACCTACAATAAATACAAAAATACGCCGGCCCATCCTTCTAAAATCACTAGAGGCATGTCTCAGTACTGTATCACTGCAAGGCCGTGGAACAAAATATTACAATTAATGATGCAATAAATCATGAACAGTATACACTAAAACCACTATTAGATTATAAGAGTTGCTAGCAGTCCAAAAGTTGAGCATAATTGAACAAGAAACTTGATGGCTCTAGCCATTAAATTTTCAGCTCCGACATTGATAAAAAACCCATGACTCTGTGGACAGTATGTGCAAAAATAAAAGGGAGATTGGATCAAGAAAGAAATAGATAGAATGGAGGTTTTGAATAGGAAATCATAAAAGAGCCTAATCCTGTAGTTATTATTCCCAGCTCAAGCAATAAACACAGGCCTATGCAATGAAGAGCAAGAAAAACACCTTGAATACCCATCATCTGAGTTATGAGTTCGTCGAGCCCATGTTGGTGCTGGTCTTGATCTCCTTGACTGGATGACTGGAGCTTGATTTACTGATGTAGGGTGGGATGTTCCATGGAAAGTTGCACTTGGGTCATTCATACATGGATATTCATCCTTGGATAATTCTCCTTTGCTGAGTTTTTCAATAAGTTCCTGAAAAAATAAAAGAGTACTTCGTCAAATTAACATTCTGCTACAAAATATTGGAAAAAATTGCAAAAAGAACTCATGCCATAACTGAATTTCCACTTCAAGCAGAAACATGTGAGCAAAGAAACAGATAAGGCATTGGGACCCTGGAAACATGTGTGAATTCTAGCAACAAGGAAAACATCCTACTGAGGTGCAAAGTAAACAATATGCATTGAAACAAAATAATATTCGTTCCAATTGTTGCCAAAAAGTGAAGCAAGTCGAAAAATGAACAGTTAATCTTATGGCTTGTGCACATCTTTCTTTTACTAAAACAAAAAGGTAAAAGAAAAACATCAAGAAACATAAACATATCCCATCAGACGTGTTAAAAATGTGGAAAAATTGATGCTACATGCAGGAAGTAGAACATAGAAATTGATCCTAACTTTAGGTGTACCTCTATCATAGGGTAAAATCGTGATAATTGCCATGTGGTTTCTTCAGCACCAGCGCGGTCTTTTCTAGCAGCATGCTTTTTCTAGCAGTTGAGCAGCAATAGAATGTGTGAGGTTGAAATTGCCAAACATGATAAGCATTTCTTTGACATGCATGTTTACCTTGTGAATGTCAAACTTCAAAGAGAAAGCTCCGCTTGAACTTTTTTTGGATTCTGGAGACCCAAGTAATCTCATGTTATTCACCGCATTCATGTCATCTTCTGGTAATTTTGCTAACTGATGGCATTAAGATTGTCAGATTGGTACATGTGCAATGATATTGAAAGTAGCATCAAGTTAAGAAAGGCACGATTTATATAAAATAACTATTGACCTAAAAAAAATTAAACAACAAAATTTAATATAGCAGGAAAAAGGAAAAGTTGAAGGAGACCAACCTTCATTAGATTAAGACCTTTTTCACCATCAAACTTCTCAGGATAAATGGCTGCAAGAATCATTAACAAGCGCAACTTATTTTCACGAGTTGCACCCTGCATAAGTGGTGGTACAAAGTTATAATTACATTTAACAAGTTGTACTACTTCCTTTATGATTTTCTAAAAAATTTTACCTCGTCTGTATTCAAAAACCTAATCAAATCGGTTGTTCCTTTATCTCCAAAAACCAGATCTTGCTCTAGTTGTCCTATGTCTCGAAGGCCCAACTCCCTAATAATTCTGTTGATTTTTCCTGCGATCTGCATCCACAAAAGGTAATTTACATGAAACCTGGACCAGGTAAATCAGTAGAGATTTCTTTTCATTCTAATGTCCATGTCCATGATCTCATCTCATATGTAGAAGTTAAAAAAAATAAAAATAAACATAAACAAAGCAGAAAACAACCATTTTGCGGTGCACAAAGTTAGAGGCTGTTCCTTTTACACTGGAGGATGACACCCAGCCACATTACTATATATGTCTAGGCAATGACCCAGAACAATCACCATTCTAATGGAGCCCAACTATGTAGTTACATGGACTCATAGAACAGAATCTCCAGGGCTGTTTATTGCAGAAACAAAGGGTACTTTGCTGTCAGAAATCAGGAGAGAGAAACAAACCTCTACATGGAGGGAAAGCTTGTCAATTTGTTCACTGTATTGTGGCAATGCTTGAACCATCTTTTGTAAGTCCCGTGTGGAAAGTTCACCATCTCTACAAAGCAGAAGATACTTCAAGCTTAGAAGTATGTCATTATAGCAATTAATCATCCAAAATCAAGAACCCTAGAAAATAAGATGAAAAATTCATGGGCACGGTAGCACATCTGCTTGATCAAGGGAAAGCATATTAACATTAAAATATGAAACATATACCAACTCTACATGGCAAACCAAGTGTAGATACAATGTGAGAAATGTCCAGAAATGACTTCATGGGACTTCTAACAGCAGGGATCAACCAACCCATGGTGCATTAGGGGACCAAATGAAAGTTATTTAGCACAAGAAAATAGTCTATCGTAGCTGTTACAGTTGCTTCATCCCATTAATGACTGTTACTCTCTTGATATGACCACGACAGCTGTTAGACCAAAATCCCCTTTGCTTATGTCGCAAGTTAATGTTTTAAAGAAATCCTAGCAAGCCGAAAAACACCTGCCTGCAACTCTCTGATGGGATTCATCCTCCCCTCACTTCTCCATACTTGAGCTTTAATCTCTATTCCAAACAGTATTTATTTCAACTCAATCTACACAATCACTTTCCTAAAGATGCCCCCATAAAAATATTACCTCCTCGTACCTAACCTACGTAATCCCCCCCACCTCCCCAACACATGCACACACACTAAGATATGGGATAAGGAACAACTAACAACCTAATATCCCCACTAGCTCATTCACGTCAAATACATTACCAACTGATGCTACCGGATTTTCCCTCAGCCCTGCACAGCTTCTATGTAAAAATAGAATGCAGTGCAAGAAATTCATTTGCCTATAATGTCATCAGGAAAACAAGAAAGCACATTATTTGGAAATAAATGTAAAACTGGCATCCCAAAACCTTAATCCAGACCTAATACCACTTCTAGATATAAGGGGATAACAAAGGAGCATGATAACGACAATTTAAGGTTTGAGGCATATTTTCATATGAAAATTTCTGCTCGTAACTCATATCACTGTCTCCCTAATTTTCCTTTTACCTATGCAAGTAATGAATATTCAATTCTATTCCATCAGCTTGCTTGACAGAAAAAAATCTTAGCGTCCAATACATATATATAAACGCACAAGTATTCTACACAATTGGCTACAACAATTCAGCGACAAAGTGAATGTTAGAGGTGAGAATGATAGCCAAGATAAAGAGGAAGTTGCCGGGAAACAAAAGATGGTTCATGGCTTTAAAAGACAAAAATTAAAAGCAAAGCCAGACAATTGAGAACAGATTGCCAGTTAACTTTAATAAAGGATCAACTTTTCCGAGACTTGATGAAAGCCATTTACACACTACACACGCTTATATTAATACATATCTCCTCATTTCAGCATTGAGGAAACAAAGTTTACCAGATTCCTTGCTAACCATAAAACAACATAGTGTTTCTTCAAATGCTACATAGCAACAAGGTGATCAAAAGCATTTAAACAAAATCTTACACCGACCTTGAACCATGCTGAATTTGTGCAGCTTTATTCTTTGATACAAAGTTGGTCATCTTTTCATGCAACCGTACACTAGCCTGACACAGCAGCAAGGATCACTGAGTATCTGCACCTTGTATGTTCAAAAATTTAAAGACTGTGTAAGCCTTACTTACATCTGCTATATGAGCATGGCGAAGCTCAAGCCAGATAGGATCATGTTCCTCTAAAAGAACCTCCTTTTTTTCAGGACCACCTGCTTTGTTAGGAACCTGAACCGCAGAAATTTATGATTTACCATATTCAAATGAGATACAACAGCATATTAGGAGACCAAAAACTTAAATAAATATAACTCTCAAGCTTACCTCATGCACATATTTATTCCCCTCCATGTTAAGTAAATCATGGCACATGGCATCATATGTCCACTCATGTATAATAGGCGCAATCTAGGTGCAGAAAACAAAAATGTTAATGGAACCATGCAAAAATTGGATAATAACTCAATAGGCAATATCTGCTTACCTGATCTATAGATCTATCTAAAATAAGCAGCTCACATGTTTCTGTCTGCGGAAAATGCTCAATCTTTTGCTTCATATGTGTTAAACGGTCCCAAACTCTAGCAGCAAGTTTTGTGGGGATCAGATCACGAGAAGTTGTCATTGTGGTCACATCAAGGGACTTGGCAGCCCGATAACGCACAAAAGGAAATTCCTGGAAATTAGTAATATGCTTAACTCAGAATATTATCTAAATGATTGCATTTTCACTGTCACTAAACTAAAAGCGTAGAATTTATTAAAGACATCAACTTTCAATTTGTCTCTAAAATAAATTTTAATTTTTTAAATCAATTAAATTATTAAGAGAAAAAAGCCAACTAAATTCAGACTGAAAATATAGTATGAAATCATACGTTCATATGAGAAAATCTTAAACATATATTGGATGTTAAATGAGCAACCAAAGATATTTTGGTGCCCAATAAGCATGTAAATTAGATTCAACAAGTCCATGGCTGCCCCTAAGTTTTTGAAATGGAATTCGGCTGAAATTAGCTATAAGTGAATTCATTATGAGAAAAAATGAGATTCTATATGAGACAAATTGAGATTTGATGATTTTAATAGAATCTAATTATATGTTTTATAATAATCACAGGTGAAATTAAACCTAATGCGAAATCATTTTATATACCCTTAAAGAAGCAAAAACTGTAGCTATGCGAGTAGCCATCACGCTCAAACACGCATCACCTCTGCGAGAATCCTCCTCATCCCCAAAAAGCTCCTCTAAAGCTCTCTCATTGTCAGTGACAAAACCCTGTAAGAAGAATATCATATTTGACAAAAATAACAATGCTGCTGCTGCTGATGATAATTATGATAAAGTGATGTGATAATGACAAGAAGAAGAGACAATCGAGCTTCTCAACATAAAAAGACTTTAAAAGACAATAAATGGTGTAAGACAAGAAGCTGCGGTGTAATGAAATAGAGAAATTCAGAATTATTAATAAAAAGGCCACATGCAGGTCTAAATAGGACTAGAAGAGTCTAATACTCAAATATGACTATGTGAACTAGAACATTGTTTCATGGTGAACCGTGAATGATTTTCAGCATACGAGAATGTGATTCCTGATAAGTATCCTCACATAGCTGCGTAGATCTATCCATGCTTCCCTTTTTTGCCATGTACAATTTAGATCTAAGGTCTTGAAGAACACCCGCAAAATTCAAACACTATATAATCCAAACCATAAACCTTAATATTTGAATGCTTAATTTACCCCACCATTCAGATCTGCTGCTGTTGAAGTAGTTGAAATCAAGAAATGCAAATTATTATTTCACCTCCATTGTTTCATAATCTAGAATCTGCCTGCACAGATCTAAGTGTTAAATTAAATTGGTCTAAGCTCATTTATCCCATGGTTTCTCACAGCAAAAAGCAGCACTGATGCCTATAACTTCAAGAAATATCAGAATTAGGATATTCTAGATATATTATAGTGAAAATGGCATAGGCCTAATCAGAACCAACTTGATTGAAGCAGCAATGTAGATGGAGGTGAAACAATGGGAAAGTAGAAAACAATCAAATGTCATTAATTATACAACATTTTCTAAATATTGCTCCAAAATCAAACATGAGAAAACACTACTTTTCAAGATGATATAAAAATTAAATCTTTCAATAATTTTAACCCATTAAGCAACAATAAAGATGATCTTCAACCATATTCTGCATAAAATACGAAGTAATATCCAGAGATGGTCTCACATACCTGACTGTCTATGGCAAAATACTCCAAATTCATCTGCATCTCACCCAAATCAGAAAAGTTTTACCATCCATCAGTAACTTTTCTATTAATAGATTGGCATAAAAGGTATCAACTAGCTGACAAATAAATTGTCCCAGTAAATTCAATCCAAAGAATAAACAACTTTCCATGAAAATCAGAACTGCACCTCTTTCAGTGCTCCTATCCGAGGTAAGACACTAGCATCTCTCTTGATATGAGTAACTAATTCTCTTGAAATAGGTGAGCTGAAGAAAACAAATGCCCTTTATCCACAGAGAAAAGATAAAAAAGATCAGTTAAGAAGCATTAGCAACTCAGAACTCAGAAAGCACGCAAATTTAGCAAGCAAACATTTTTCACATACTTCTTATATAGTGGTGACCTCCCAGACATGTCCGACAAGAACACAACTACGCTGCAAAAACAAAAATCATAATAACAGATAAATAACATCTATGTTAGGTTACACACACACATACACACATGAAAGGGATTAAAGACAAGAAAGTCAGAAGTGCCCATCCCCGTGATCTATAAAACATAACTTAAATACGTCCTCTAGATCTAGTCTAACTCTACTGCAATGATGAGTTGATTTTATCCCCATTGCAGTCCTACCATGCTTACTCAATAAACTTGTGAAAGAAACCATCTAAAAATATTAAGGTACCATTTTTGTCAATAGTAGAAATGTGTTTGAAGATTTTAATCAACTTCCACAACATGTGGAAATATTAAGATATCATTCTTTTTGATACACAAAATTTATTTCAAGATTTTAGCCAGCGTCCTCAAGATTAATACATTTGGAGTCCAGTTGTCAATTAAATATCTCAATTTCTCACATAATAGCATCTATCAACTAAATAATGTGATCAAAGTAAACTAAGAACACAAAACAATCAAATTCAGGCATTCTTCAATTGCTCTAAAGCAGGTCAACTTCCCATCATTTTTTTCCTTCTCTTCTTTTCTTTCTTTTCTTTTTTAGACAAAAGCAGAGATGCGAATGTGCTAGACATCTTTTTCAACTCTACAACAAAATAGCAATAGCAGAAAAAGATTAAAATTGACAACAATGAAAAGGAAAATGTATTACTTTTCTTTTGTTGGTTGAATGAAGTATATAGCATCCATGGAAGGTAATGGCTGTCTTCGTCTGTATAAATCTTCTACCACTGTAGAGAAAAAAGTAATAAAGATTCTAGTCACTTTGGGGAACAAAAACAGCAATCTAAATTTCAAATCTCAGGCAATTTAACTCATTTTTGCTGCCTCATCTAAACCATATAATTTGTACATAGGTAATATGCATGGACACATACATGTAAATAAAAATGAAATATAATGAGGTCATGTAGGAAGAATTTTTATGTAGAGAACATTTGTTTCTTATAAGTTCTCCATACACTGTTAGAAAATATTTTAATTTACTTCCATACAATATTGGAAAATATTTGAATTTACTTAGTACTGCCTAAAAAATATTAACAATTGCATAATTTTTTCTATAAATACCTTAGGTTTCCTTATGATAGTAATGAGATCTCACCTAATCACCCAACAATTGTACAGAGGCATTAATCTATCTACCCATGAATTTTGTATATCAGAACATTCTCTGTTTGTATTAGAACTAAAAAAAAATGGTACCATTTGTAAAGAAAGCTAACGTTTTTCACAATTCATAACATCAAAAAGTTAGCACAAGGTTCCAGTAGCAGAAAAAAAAAAAAAGAATAAAACAGGTACTAGGTTCATCACGTAAAAGAAGAAAAAGTGAAGATAAATGCTTCGAGAATAACTATCACTATCAGCATGGTTCATGCTCCACATCAAGATGGACTGAGAAAAAGCTACTTGCATTTCTGCTAAGAAAAGAATTAAAAATCTACAGGATGCTCCTGTTGGACATCTTTAAAGTTCAGAATAGTACTTTCAAAGAACACTTTTCACAAATTATAACCATGAAATAAGCATAAGTTAAATTTGTTCCTTCCAATTTGCAACTGCCTTGAATGAGAAAGAACAAAGAGTAGCATTCCAAACCACAGTAAATAAATTTTCTTCCATTCTAATCGTCTAAATCATGCTTCAAGAACATCTCCTGAGAACACATCAGAAGCAGCCCTAATTTTCAGAGGCTACCGTCTGGATTCTTACATGAAACTCCTTCCTGTGTGATATCAGCCATCTTGCACGCATAAGACATGATCTTCACAGTAAGTTTGTCCATGATGAGCACCTATGCATAAGATATTGAAGAAATGACAACTTAAAAATTAACATTCTAGAAGACGAAAAAGATGGCGGGATAAAAGCTAATGCACAACCAAATTATGCAGGAGAATATTATGCCATATAAAATAACAACACCACAAATTAGTTCTGTCTAAGCATGAACTGATTCTGTTTGTGCAATTGTTCCAAAAGACTAGGTAGCAAAGGCATCTCTATCATACATCTTTGCCCACTTTCAACAATCCATTGGATAGAAACATCCAAGACAAATCCAAAATCTTGACTAACGTATAATATGTCAGGAGATAATAAATATGTCATTACATACAAGCTGGACAGAAAACATTCATAGGCAAAAATAATTCTCAAACTCCAAAAAAATCAAGGCTGTTTAATTGATTTATGGCTGTTGATGCAAAAGTTTACTCAACTATTCTCAATGCCTAACATTTCACATGCACCATCCACAAGAGGCCAGATAACTTAATCCTCAAAATAACAAAGCAGAGCACAACAAGACATCATTCAGTAAAAGCTACCATCAGTAAAAGATACAAACAGCAGTACCTTCCAGGTTGACTTTGAATCCCCCGTTTTGGCCGATCGAAGCATTTCATGTAATAAACCTGAACAGTCAGAAAGCAAAAAAAAAAAAAAATTCAAAAAGTATTCAGACAAATTAAACCGTCAAAATAAGCAACACCGCTATGACATGATTAAATTTGGTACAAGATCTTGCCAATTGTCAAAATGAAAAGGAAAAACACATAGCTCCTGCCGCATCTCATCAATGGGGCTAAAGTCACTAATTAATTATTCACTTCATACTCGAAACATTCGTAAACTAGAAAGATGCAACAGAATGTTGATGCTAGCCATCAACTCCGTCACATTGCAGCACTAGTAACTAAATATACAGAGTCTTGGCAATTCCATATTCGAGCCAAATCCTCAAAAACCAACACAAATCATACGAATCAACGCAAAAATCGCACAATATTGTTAAGTAATTAATTAAGGTTGTGCACTGAACACAATAAACATAATAAAAATCCAAACTTAACAAGGTAAAAATTAATCTTAATTTTTGAACTTGTAACAGACATTAGAGAAATGAATGATTAACCATGAGCGCATACTTCAAAGTAAAAAAAAAAAATTCAAAAACTACCAAACAATAATCATCAAGCTCCAACAGTAATAGATAAATACATAGAGAGAGAAAGAGAGAGAAAGAGCTAACGTTCGCGGCTGATTTGTTTAAAATTCTTGTAGTCGCCGCCAGAAGAGGAGGATGAGGCCTCAGAATCCGAGAACGACATGTCGCCGATTTGATCCAAAAATCCAAAAATAAATAAAGAAATACAGCGAGTTGAGAAAAGACTGGCGAAGGAGATCTCTGCTGCTGAGTTTAGAGACCAGAGTGAAGAAGAAGAAGAAGAAGAAGAGAAAGAAGAAGATAAAAGAGAAAGAGATCAATGGAGAAAAAAGGCGAAAATGGATTCTAAAAAGGCAGGCAAATACACAGCAAAAAAAAAAAAAAATTAACAACTGTTTCTAATTACGATTTTTTTTAATTAATATCGACAAATTTTTTTAATTTAAATTGAATTTTTTTTTGACCAAATTTTAAATTGAATTAAGTTGGGGCATGTTTGGTGGTCTTGAATGGCTGGGCTGGGTGATGACGTGTTGACCGTTATACCCTAATTGAACCGGCCAATTCCTATTTTTTTCTGCATATATCTTTATTTTTATGTTTATATTATTATGTCTTATATTTGAAAATTTTAGGGTGATTTTGTTCCTGTGAAAAGTATAATTTTTTTTGTCTGAATTATCAGTATTTATTAGAGTCTACTAAATTTTAATTAATCTTATTTAACTTGAATAAAACTATAAGAGCAGCAAATATCTTTCAATAACTAATTTTACTCGGTTGTATATATTAGAATTCGAATCTGAGACCAAATAAGTGGGAACAATTTTTACCAGTTGATTCCAACAATCGTTAATTATGAAAAGTATAATTCTTTGTAAATAACTATTATTGAGCATAATATTTCAAATTTTATATAGTTTTTTTTTTTATACAAATGATAATACATAATTTTAAAGAAAATTAGAGATAGGAAACAGAAAACAATTTTCTGTAAGGTTTATATGAGCGTAACATATAACTAAATTATGCATAACGCGAAATTAATTTTTTTAATTGATAAATTTTTAAAAAACTGAGTCAAAATGATGTATTAAAAAATATTTTTTTGGTAAAAACGGTTGTATTGTAATAAACATTGGTGGTTCGTTCTTAATAATGAAGTTACTGTTTCACCATGCATTGACCAAAAAAAAAAAAAGACTGAATATGATTAAGCCTGATTTGAAAGCAATTAATGATGATTTAATCAGATAAATTAGTGAAGTTTGATTTACATGAATCTTCAAAAAGGAAAATAAAAAAGACTTTTTTTTTGGAACATAGGATTTATTATATAAATATTAGATTATTGTGAGCTTCCATGAAGGGGGGTTCTTATGTTAGGCTTCACCATTTTCGTGCAAGCAAGGAAAAGTATGCCTTTTGAAAGGAAGCTTCTTCATGTATTTGATTTGTCTTCTATGTTGCTTTATGTATACTAATATAATAGTCATTATCATTATTCATCAAAAGTGTACTTTTATTCCTATTTACCTGTTGGTTTGTTGTTGTAACCTTTGATTTAGGTAGTTGAGAAAAATCTTAGATATTCTTCGTTGAAATTAGTCAACTTTTTTTTTAATGATAAACATTGTGGTAGGATGTGCAAGATTTCTAAACGAATCTGTTTGATTTGTTTTTTGATTTTGTTTATTTTATATTTTGTATTTTTGAATTATAATTAAAATTTTGGTTCAATTTGATTCAATTTTATATTTAAAAAATTCGATTAACTGAAACAACCGAACAAATTAAAATTTTATTTTTTAAATAATATAATAATTTAATAAAAATATTAAAATAAATTAATATGTATTAAAATTCAGTTTGATTTAGTTAGTTCAATTCGATTTATGGTTTAGTTTGGTTCAATTTAGTCAAAAAATCCTAAAACCAGCCTAACCAACTGAATGCGCATCAGTACTACTCTGCTATATAATTCAAAAATCAAATTTGTTGTTAGTTAATATTTGATCTAAAATTTCAAATTTCTCTTGTGAAATTTGTTATATTTTGGAGAAAAATTAAGCCTCACATAACGTAAGTGAGTACGAGACATCCCTTCAACATTGAAGAGATTTATTTTTTTAGAATTTATTTATGAATTCTTTTAAAATCCAACGGATCTCATTAATTAGTAAATATAGCAACCTTTTCAAATTATATAAATATCTCTTTTTATCTACTAACATACTAAAATATATAGGTAATTTAATTAATAAAAAAAATTAAGAATTTGAAAAATTCTAATTTTAAATGTTACATTTTAAAATCCAATTTGAAGCCAACAGTGCCTTAGCCAAGATTTTAAAATTTGTTTTTTTAATAATTCTTGTTCAATTATGATCCGTATCAAAGAAGAAAAGAAAGAAAGAATTTTTGTATTATGTGTTATATTTTCAAGTTACAATACATGTTTACATATACACAATGCTCAAGCTAAAGATGGTAATAAGGTTGGTGCCTTTAATCAAGGAATAATGACAACTATATGATTTGATTTCTAATTACTAAAATCAAGGCTCGATATATTCTAACATCGTCCCTCAAACTCAAGTTGGCAATAAATTTGCTAAGTTGAGTTTTCATGATAAATCATAAAATCGCCCTGTTGGATGAACTTTAGGGAAAACATCAACTGTCTAATCAATAGAAGATATAGGAGAAAGTTGAAGAGTACCATTGACAAGATGTGTCTAATAAAGTGACAATTAATCTCAATATATTTTGGTGCGCTCATCGAAAATATCATTGTGAGCAATCTAGATTGCACTTTGATTGTCACAATAAATGTTTGTACCATTGGATTGTGAAATCCTCATATTTTATAGTAACCATTGTAACAAAAAAAGTTCAAAAGTAGTGTCAACAAGTGCCCTATTCTTGGCCTTTGTACTCAAGCAAGAAACTACTATCTACTTTTTACTGTGCCAAGAAATAAGAGAATCTCACAAAAAGAAACAGTAGCCTGTTGTAGATCTTCTATCTATGGGATCGCTTACCTAATCAGCGTCTGATAATGCATGCAATATTAGTGGAGACTATGCAGAAAAGTGAAGACTATGAAATAAAGTACCCTTAACATAGTGAAGGATACGAAGAACTGCAGCAGAATGTGTACTGCGGGGAGCAGCCATGAATGACTAACAATGTGAACTGCATGAGCTATATTTGGACGAGTGGTAGTGAGATAAATAAGACTTTCAACTAATTGCCAGTAGAGAGTAGGATTATCCAAAATTGTTCCCTCTGTAGGTGAGAGTTTAACATTAGCCTCAAGAGGAGTATTAGCAGTCTTATTATCTGTCAAATTGGCATGAGTTAGAAGATCAGTGGGTTATTTTTTTGAGACAAGTAATAGCCTGTGTTGTGGGACAAAACTTCTAATCCCAAAAAGTAACTTATACGGCCTAGATCTTTCATCTCACATTGCTCATTGAGAAATTGCTTCAACTTTATAATTCCTTGTAAATCATCACCAGTAATAATCATATCATCCAAATATAATAACAAAAGAGTATATCCTCTATCTGTTTTTTGAAGAAATAAAACATTGTCACAGGCACTAAAAATAAAACCAAAATTTTTAATTGTAGAGCTGAATTTGGCAAACCATAATTGAGTAGCCTGTTTAAGACAATATAGGGCTTTACGAAGCTAACAAACTTTACTAGGTGAATGATGATATCCAGGAGGACGTTTCATGTAGACTTCTTCAAAAAGATCACCATTAAAAAATGCATTCTTGATATATATATATATGAAATAATAACCATTTTCGTACAACTGATACGATTATAAGACATCTAACAGAAATAAGACGGGCTACTGGAGCAAAAGTCTCTTCATAGTCAATACCATACTCCTGAGTAAATCATTTAGCCATTAATCGAGCTTTTTAGAATTCTAGTGATCTATCAACATGAGTTTTAATTTTATACACCCATTTGCATCCTACAACAGTTTTACCGACTGGAAGATCAATCATATCCCAAATTTGAGTCTTTATTAAGGCTTGCAATTTTTCATTCATAGCTTGCTGCCAAAAAGGATTAATATTGACTTCCTTATAAAAGGAAGGTTCATGTAAAGAAATAATAGCAGAATAATAATGATAGTCATGAAGATAAGAAGGTAGTTGACGTACTCTAGGGGAAGCTCATATAATGGAGTGAGTGCAAGTGTAGAATCCTTAGACGAGCTAGATGTTGCAGGAAGGGCAATAGATTGATTATCTATTTGACCTACATTAACAATGTTAGAGGAAGGAGAAGATGTCTAATGTATATCAAGAAATAATTCAACTTAAGGATAACAGAAGAAAGAAGAATTAGTTTCAGATAATTGAAACTTAGAAATTGTGGAAAAAGTTTTATATTCCCAAAAGGTAATATGATGAGAGATACCTAGGCGTTTGGAGATGGGATCTTAACATCTGTGTAACATCCCTATCTTCACCCATCATTAGTATTATATGAATATATGCATAATGAAATCTCTCATTTGCACATGTGCATTTCACATGCATAACATATCATATATGTGAAAATGTAGAATATTACATAATGCATGACTTGTGTGATATATTTTGTTTTAGAAATAAAGATAAGGATTGTTAGAGGTAATAAAGAGTAAGTATAGGAGCTGAAAAGGAATAGCCTTTGTAAAATAAATATAAGAGGGTTGGAAGAGAAAAGATAAAAAAAAAAAAAAAAAAGAGAAGAAGAAGAGTAAGGTGAAGGAAAAGAAAGAGAAGAAGAAGGAATAAAAAGGTAAGTGATTTCATCTTATTTTCTTATGTAATTCTTCTCTTATAACATGTAGATCATGGTAATTAGGAAGAATTAAAAGGGAAATATGTTATTTGATTGATTTTGAAGATGAATATGATTTTTCATGCTAAGAATTCTGGTTTACAGCAGAAACTTGCACTCTAGTTTTCAAGGCCATAAAAGAAGAATTGGGGGAAGTGAAAAACATGAAACTTTTGGGTTCATATCACATCTTTATGCCTGTTAAAGGGTTATGTGAAATTCTATGGTAGTTTATTTGGGACTAGTTTGGGTAGCAGTTCTAGCAGGCTACCTGATGTTGTTTGGTTATTTTAAGGATGTTAGAGACTGATTTAGACAAAGTGATAAACATGATTTTTGTTCCTTTATATGTTATCTAAAATTCTTTAAAACAGTTTTGTGATATGATGTTTTTGTAATGAGAGATCGTCCTTGGAGTAGGGCTGGTTCTGCTTGCTACGTCTACAGGTAGTCCGATTTTTTCCAATTAATAAAAGGACCTTAGAGGCTGAATTAGATGAAGTATAAAACATGAAAATTGTTCCTTTATGTGTTAAAAAAATTCTTGAAAAATGGTTTTGCAATTGGACCAGTATAACTTGAGAAATTCTAAACTGAATTATACCTACTCAAACTGTTTCTGTGCAGAACACATGTCTGAATTAAAAAATTCACCATAAATTGTGTAGTGCCCATTTTAATCTAAATTTTTGATATGTTATAGTCTCAAGTATCTAGTTTCAGTATCAAAAATAATTATATCATTTGGATATATATATATATATACATATATCCAAATGATCTAATTATTTTTGACTGAATTAGATGAAGTATAAAACATGAAAATTGTTCCTTTATGTGTTAAAAAAATTCTTGAAAAATGGTTTTGCAATTGGACCAGTATAACTTGAGACATTCTAAATTGAATTATACCTGCTCAAACTGTTTCTGTGCAGAACACATGTCTGAATTAAAATATTCACAATAAATTGTGTAGTACCCATTTTAATCTAAATTTTTGATATGTTATAGTCTCAAGTGTCTAGTTTCAGTATCAAAAATAATTAGATCATTTGGATATATATATGTATATATATATGTATATATATAAGTTATTAGCTTTCAAGTGTAACAACATCATAACATTATTTGTATGAAACATGTTAACCATTGCTTAAAAAGCATGGAAATTCAAATGAGGCACAATTATTTTATTTTAATCAAAATAAAATACATGTTATATTCTAAGCTCTCAAAATATTGCTGAAGCTCAATAGGGTGATACAAATCGTCCATAAAGTGCTTGTTACTTAAGGAGGCGAGTGTATACATCAATTGAATTCTAATGTGCAATTGTGTGATTATGTGATTATGAATGTGAAATTTGTGATTTGTAGCTTGACTGAACTATATTATCTATGAAACTTCAATTTGGTTTCTCTATGTCTTATTATATGAATATTGAAGAATTATAGATTGTTTATGTTTGTGTTATGTGGATATATGACAAATGATAAATTTGTTATTGCAGTAATTACTTGTTATACAATTGCGCTTGATCATTTGCGTATGGATATAAGAGGATGTTGTGACCAACTTAACTAATACTTGCAAATCACTTGGCAAATGTTAATGATCAAAGGATATCACTTGATTCATTTGTTATATGTTGGCCGGCAAAATCAATTGTCACTTGCACTCAGGTGCAGTATTGTCTTGTAATGTCACAATAAATAAAAGGAACCAAAGCATATGCATATGCAATATTTGAATGTCGTATTTGTTTTGTGAAATGATTGAGTTGTATGTTTAAAGAATCCTTTAGAGTTTAATTAATGTTTATATTCGTTGAGTCGTGACTCATTAAATCACAATTGTTTTTCAAATTGAGAAGTCTACTTTTGGGCCATTTTGAAGCATGAAGCATGGTAGTTAGAGCATTGAGTATAGGTTGTAGATCGAACCCACTCTCTCTTTCCTTGTAACATTCATATGCTACCAGTTAATATAAATGTATGTATGCATGTATATATGTGTATACATACATGTGAACAAATGATACTTAGTAATAATAATATGAGATAATATGATGTGTAATAATAATAAGAGTACAAGGTATTACAATCTGTACCTGTTATGCTCAATCTCATACCCCAAGAAGCAACATAGACGTGCACGAGGTTTTAGTTTTGTGCGTTCATGTGGCTATAAGAAAACAAAACAAGCACACCCAAAAACACACAGATGACTATAATCAGGAGAGATGCCATATGATCTTTCATAAGGAGTTTAATTACTAATAATTGGGGAAAAAATACGATTGATGGTGTATAAAACTGTAAGAGCAGCTTTGCCCCAAATAATTGGAGAAAAAATACGATTGATGGTGTATAAAATTGTAAGAGCAGCTTCACCTTAACAACGTTCTAGATATGAAGCATAAATCAAGAGTGTGTGAATAGTGTCCAAAATATGTCTATTTTTACGTTCGACACGCCCATTTTGTTGAGAGGTACTAAGACATGTTTGATGGATGACAGTGCCATGTTAAGAAAGAAGATGAAGAAGCTTAGAATCTTTATACTCCATAGCATTATCTGTGCGAATAATTTTATGGTACAAGAAAATTGAGTCTTAACAAGAGCAGCAAAATTAGCTTATAGTTGAGGCAATTGAGAACAATGTCTGAGAAAATATATCCAAGTAAATCAGAAGTAATCATCCACAAAGATCACAAAATAAATGACACCTCCCATAGTGGCTACAGGAGATGGTCCGCAAATGCCAGTATGCACAAGATCAAAAATAGCATAAGAAATGGAAGTATTATTATTAAAAGGTAAAGCGTGATATTTTCCAAGTTCACAAGAAGCACAATCAAAATTTTCATGTGTAATATTCCCTAAAACACCACTAGAACATAAGGATTTCAATCTAGAGAAAGAAATATGACCAAGACGGGAGTGCCAAGCAGATGAGGAGATAGTGGCAGCACATCTAGACATAGAGGTAGCTTGCGAAGGAAGTTTAAGGGATGTTAGTTCAAACAAACGATCGACTCTACGGCCGGTCGTAAGGATCTATCTCGTCTTCGGATCCCGCACATAACAACCATTTTGAGAAAAATGTGAGTCAAATCCAAGATCACAAAGTTGACCGACGGAGATAAGATTTAGTGAAAGCTTAAGAACAAGAAAAGTGTCAGGTAAAGATAAATTAAATGTAGAAATCTGACCAATGTGACTAACAGATAAGCGTAAATTCAACAGTATGTATAACAGGAGCATGGGGAACACATTTTTAGTTTTGCATAAATGAGAATCTTCAGTCATATAATTACAACAACTAGAGTCAAAGAACCATAAGGAAGATGTACCTTTGGTGACAGGTGAAGTAGAGGGAGTAGAGGTACCGGTAAAAGATTGGGCTAGTGCTTGTTTCAAAGTATCAATGTCTATTCGGCTTAGTAGCTCATTTAGAGTAGAGGAATCACCAGAAGACATAACCTTAGTGGCAGCAACAACTGTAGTATGAGTAGAGGCCATGCCAAACTTAAACTTTGTTTGATTTTTCTTTCCAGCTCCTTGTTTGGCTTGCAACTTATAGCATTCAAAAATAAGATGTCCGGATTTTTGACAATACTTACAAGTCACTTAACTTTGTGATAGAGAAGATGCAGAGGTAGCCAAGACCATATCAGTAGAGAGAGCAGGTCTATGAGAACTCATATTGGCTAGACGAGCCTCTTCATTCAATAATTCTGTAACCACAATATCAAGATTGGGAAATGGGTCCCTGTGTAACAGAGAAGATCTAATAGACTCAAAATCATCATGTAAAGCCAAGGTAAATTGATAAACCCGAAATTCATCCCTTTCTATAGCATAGAATTCAGCATCTCGATGATCATGCCAAATTGGTTCAGATATAAATAATTAGTCCTATGCAGCAGTCATCTCAGATAAAAATTCATTGATAGACTGACCTGGTTTTTCATGCATAAAACTGAGAGTACCATATAGATGAAATCAATGAATAGCATTGGTAGTTGAATAACGTTTGGACAGTAATTCCCATACCTCTTTTGCAATGCCATAACACCCAAATTGAAGCTTGATGGATGGAATGCATGTGTTTCGGAACCAAGTAAGAATTTAATGATTCTTACTGTCCCATTCCTCAAACTGTTCAGCATATTTTGATGTCTCTTCATCTTTATTTTTATTGGTTTTGTCTCATCACCATTAATACAATGCCACAATTTTCTACCTCAAAAGAAACTTGACATCTCTTGAGACCAAAGAACATAATTTTTACCATCAAGAACAGTACTAATAGGATGTGAAACTTCGGATTTCTCCACGGTTGAAATTTGTTGAATTAAATGACAAAAGAAAATAGAGTGACAAAGTAAGACATGTGAAAGCCTAGCCAAAGAATAACAATGTTTTTTTTTTCCTCAAAAAGAAAGAGAAAAAAAAAGGCTAAAGAATGGCGCTTTTAATCACTTAATTTTGGAAGACAATGAACGCGACTTTGTATGGTAGTGAAGAGGTTTTGAAAGTTTTAAAAAATAAAATAAAATAACAAGTTGATGAAGGCCCGAATGGACTTAGTACAGCAAGAAAAGAAAAGAAAAGTTATGGCTGGATGTGAAGTGGAATATGCCTAACTACCACTAAAAGCGGAAGAAAAATGAAAAGCCAATAGTAGGCTCTGATACCATATCAAAGAAGAAAAGGAAGAAAGAAATTTTGTATTCTGTGTTATATTTTCAAGTTACAATGTAGGTCTATATATACACAATGCTCAAGCCAAAGATGGCAACAAGGTTGGTACCCTTTAATCAAGGTTGGTGCCCTTTAATCAAGGTTGGTGCCCTTTAATCAAGGGACAATGACAACTATATGATTTGATTTCTAATTGCTAAAATCAAGGCTCAATTTATTCTAATAATTCGATCATCATGAGTAGTAATTTTAAACTTAATCTTAAATATATCAAATTGATGTAATCAAATATGTTTTCAATATATATATTTTTTTGATAGAATGAGGATGCTAATGCAATAATGAAGAGTCTAACCATCAACTACGTATATTTCTGGTCAAAGTTTTTGTTGGGCCTGAGCCAATTTTTCTTAAAAAAGCCCAACAACTAATGACTTTAGCCCAGGAAAGGACAGATTCATAGTCCCGATTTTTAAACGTTCATGATGAATTTGTCCTATAATTATAATATATATATAAGATTGAATGTATTTCAAATATATATATAAGATTGAATGTAATATAATTAAAATAAATAAAAATTTCTATTAATTTAATTAATTTTTTTGGCATAATACATCTACAACCTCTTATACTTGACATAATTAGTTAGTTTGAAATCTTAATTTATAATTTTGTCATTTTAACACTTAAACTTGTAAAAAGTACACTAACCTAATGATGTCATATGCCCGTCACTTTTTGTACTTGTCCGTTTTTATTAGTTTAACATATCTATTTTACAGTTTTGGTCAGTTAAACTTCTATAATATGACACATATGCTGATTCATTATTACATGATACGTGTGCTAATAAAAGTTTAAAAATTGCATTTTTAGGTGAGTTCAAGTGTTAAAATAGCAAAAGTATAAGTATAAGTATCAAACTGACAAAAAATAGCAAATACAAAGCTGCGAATGTATTATATTATTTTTTTTATAAACCAATAATATTGAAAACTTATTGCACTCTAACTAATTTAATTTGAGTAAAAAAAAAGAAAAAAGAGAATCCAACGAGGATGGGAATGAAAACCAACGTCGGAGGTCTCAAGATAAGAACCAATGCCACTTTAACAATTTGGGTTGGCAACAGCACTACATTGAAAAAAAAAAAAAATCAGCTACCGTGAACTAAATTCACACTCATGTATTATTATCTTCCAGATAGTACTTAAAAAAGACAATAAGAATATCTTCCAATCCACCGAAAACAGTTGTTTGGTTAGTTAGTTAGTCAGTCGGTTACAGTTACGGATTAGTGAACAACATGGATGTGGCAAAATGCAGCTTTGTCATGTGCACTTGTCCTGTTAAACTATGGCTCCTATCTACATAACACATTAGGCTTTGTTCCTGCAAAATTTTTGGCCATACATAATAGGTTCTTTCGAAGTTTTGACTTTTCAGAGTTTGAGACAAATGAAAACATGATCATTGATAGTACTTGGTTCACTTGCTTGCACATAAAATTTGTAACCAATCACGCAGACAGATTACGAAGGCCAACCAGCCACCACTTAGCTTAAAGCATTTAACAAAAACATGTTTTGTCCATGACACAACTTCCAAATCTCAGAGGCATTCTTCGGAGCTGCCTTTCCCATGATACTGGAAGGTGGTGACTAACAGTAAATAATGTTGGAAAATTCTCGCCTACTCACAAACACATGTATTTAATTGTTATTGGCCGTATATAAAATACTTGGAATATATATTATAAATTTGAGATATAATATTATCTGAAATAGGCAAGAATGTCCTCGAGACCATCTTGTTCAAACCAAAAAGAAAAGAAAAATAGCCATATGGTTTCAAGACCAGAAGTTTGAACTCAAATCAGAACACCAAAGTTCCAAGTTCTTGACAAAGCAACTTCCTTAGAATAATCAATGCAAGATGTAAGAAATGAGCTGGAAATTTTAGCCAGATCTTTAAGGTTATGAGTTGGCAGAGTGACCACCCATATAGTGATAGAGGGACTTCTACACCTTGGAACACAAGTGTAGAAAATACAAAAAATGCTCACAAGACAAGGCATCTCAATTTTCATCCACATGAGCCTTTTTTTATTTTTCTGATAATCCCATCCACAGACTTAGGAATTAGACTCATTTACACTGTTTTATCTATCTGATTTAATAAAAAATTCAATTCCCAAGAAACATTGTTAGCAAAGATGAAAATGAAAATTGACCAAGCAATGAATAAAACAAAAATAAAAGAAATTAAGAAAATGCCAATTTCTTACTTTGACCCAAAAAACCCCAATTCAATATCCCTGATCACTTAATTGACAATTCCATAAAACACTATCACTGAAAAAAAGAAAGTGTTACAAAAGTAGCCAAAAGATTTGAAATTTTGATAAAAACTGAAACACTAAGGAGAAGCACTAGTCAAACCCTTTTCATCACTAACATTACTATTATGGTTATAGTACCTGCAAAGCACCTTGCACTTGACCACATTGCCATAGACATAAAACCCAGGTGCAACCATGATCCGGACTATGGTTGGGACCAATGTTTTAGCTCTGTCTCCGCCCATATCTTCCATGTAAACTGAGTCAAACCTAACCCATTTATCTACCCTAAAGATTGGCAAACCTGGGTGCACTGAATTAGCTAAAAGGTGAACCAACCATACATTTTTAGAAGCTCCAAAGAATGCTTGCAAAAGAGGCTCAGGCCATGCTCTATTCCACCCTAACATAGCTACAATCTCATTCATTTTCCTGTCACAAAACTTGCTGAACTCTTCACTGAAATGCCTTGTCCCTTTATTCAACACCTCCTCCCAAGTCAACTCTTTTAGCACATTATAAGATTCATAGTTTGCTTCACATCGATCAATTGGGTTCAATATTTGATTTACAGAGCTCTTTTGAAACCCCACAGATTCAAAATCTTCAAGGAAAGTTTTATTCAGTAAGGCTTCAAGATAAAAAAGAACACTTTTAGGATTCTTGGAGAATGAAATCTTTATATCATAAGGTTGAAGCAGAATTGATATTCTTTCAAAAACTCTGCCTCCCATATGCCTTAGTTGCACAGTGAGCGACCTGCTCAATAACCTAACTGAAGTTCTTGCTTCAGAGACTGAAACCAAGAATTGCTCTATAACCTTGTCACTAACACCACCCTTAACACTGTTTTGATGCTGATAATGGACTGCATATAAACCTTTCCCATTTCGATATGGTGAATTGCTGCTACACTCATCAAGTCCTGACTTCAAATTATAACAATAAACCTCAAGCTTGTTCAGTTTTTTTTCAAGTTCAGACATCGAATACTTTAGCCTCGAAGCTTCAAGAAGTGCTTCATCTCGCTTTCTTGTTGCTTGAATCAACTTATGTGATAGCTCAGCTACAGCAATCTTCCACTGCTCATCTCTTGAAGTTGATACATCTAAAGATTTTGGACTCTTTCTTGTTAAAGAAGAGAAGATAGATTTAAAGAGTCCATTAGGACTTGCAATAAAAGATGAGTGCCTGTTTAAGCCATTATTATCCAAAGGAACAACAGAGATCTTTTCTCTTGGGTGTGGACGACACTTGTTGCAAGAAACAGAACCATCTTGTTCTTCTTCACTGCAGTTTTCATACCGTTTTTTGAAGTTGTTGTTGGTTTTGCTGTTTTTGACATGGAGAGGTGTTGGCTGGTGCTGCTTTGGAGTAGCCGGAGTCTCTCTTTTATCCACACTACTTGGGGTTTGCTTACAAGTTTGGCTCCTTTCTTCATCTTCTTGCTCTTCTCTTTCACATTCTTGAATCTGCCATACATCAAGAAAAAGAAAAAGAATAAAAAAAAACTAAACAAGAATCTTGAATACATGCATGTATATGTATATAAATAAATATATTTTCTCAAGAAACAAACAGAAAGAAAATCACTTTACTTACTGGGGTGAAATGAGGAGACTGGCGAGCAGGGAGCAAAGAAGAAGGAGAAGAAAGGGACTTGGAGGAGGAAGAAGAAGGAGAAGGAGAGGCCATGTTGATGAATTAGTTATCTAGCTACCTCATTTTAATAGAAAGTGTATATATAGTTTTTTTTCTTTTTATATATATTTCTTAATCTAAACTATTGGTTGTTGATCTAATTTGTCCTGGTAGGATTATAAAGGTGAATTTTTTTAAATAATTAATTTAATATTTTTATATATAATAATTGACTCATTTAAATAAAAATAGTCCTCTATTAATTCATTTGACGATTATTGATTATTTTTTATTATTTTATAATTATTTTAATTAATTCAAATTGAATTGAGCGTTCATATATAAAATTTTTATTCCGAATTTTATTTAAAAATTTTAAATTGTTTTTATCATTGATCAAATATTGGTTGATTTTTTTTTGAACTATATATTATATAAGTAGATGGATTGATTAGCTTTTTTTAAAAAAGTGAAATGAAATTTGGGAGATATTGTAACGTGTCCACAGTACTGTTTCAGTCTCTTTTCGTTTTCTTTCACTTTCTTAGGTTCGATGTTCGTCGTGTTGTAATCATGTGGTGAATCACAGGGCAGACCATTTAAGTGTTACTGCTTGCTGTGCTACTGATTTCACAGAAACAACAGTACATCAAGTGTGGTTAGATTTTCGTGACCATTTATATTGTATATAGTTGTTTGAGACAATTAATGTGCCACTAATTAAAGTATCATTAATTTCTCCTAAAAAATTAAAGTATAATTAAAAATTAATTTGAATATTTTTAATTCTTTTTATTTATAAAAAAAAAAAACAATACTGTCTTTGATGATCATTTCATGATGTCCAACTTGTAAAAATAATATGTGCATGCATGGTCAAAACATTTTACAATAATATTGAAGTTTAATAATCGAAGCACATAATATGAATTTGGCACTAGAGGGAAATAAATAGAATTTTAAAATCCAATCTAAATTGCCTTTCATTAAATGGGGCATTCTTGAAATGCTTAAATGCTACGATGAGATATTCAAGCTCACCAATTGAGAGAAAATGTACAATAATTAAGCGGCATTAAATTATATATAGTGATAGACCACCAAATCTGATAGCTTAAGTTAGGCTTTCAAATCACAGTTAATTAATGAAGAAGATGCCCATAGACATGCATACATTTGTGCAAGACATAGATGGTAGCAATCACAAGCAAGTAGTGTCATGAAAGCATTACTTTTTTTTTCTTTAAGAAAAAAATTAATCTAGTAATATGTGCAATGTCTACATTTATAAGTTAAGAACCTCATTTACATTTTCTGATGTAGAATTTGTATTTTATTTGTGACATTCTATTTCAATTGTACAACATTTTTATTGTATTGGCTCTATATACATCGAAGATGAGAGACTTACATGATAATATCTAAGAATTAAACCGTTGATTTAATATCCCAACAGTTCGGATCTACCTCACCCTCTATCTCTGGTAAGGGCCTACATTATAAAACAATAGACTATTTGTCAAGGACCATTACTTTCTTCTAAAAAAAATAACCTATTAGAATTTACAGCACCTACATCTATAAGACAATAACTTCCTCCACTATTTAGCATAGGCAATGAAATGGATAATAATCCTTGTGTATATGCATCCAAATATGCATTAAGCCATCTTTGCTGAAATTATTTTTATTTTTTATTGGTATTTAAAGTTTATAAAAATAATTTAAATTTAATATATTGTTTAAATGAAATAATCTCTATCAATCGATCTAATGATTATTTTTACTATTTTATTATTCAAAAAAGCTTATATTACATATAAAAAATATGCAGGCAAATGTAATACATTTATAGTAGGACCACTCCTATTCCTATATACAAGTATGCAATATTTTGAAACGGTAATGAGGAATTTGCCGTTGAGAGAAGAGGTGAATGGGTCAATTTCAGGTTGGATTTTTCATGGAGAAGTGCACATGCAGTGGGAATTTAGCCAAAAATCTTCTGAGCAAAGCAAAGGTCAGCTCTGGTGGGTCATACACAAATAAATTTCCTTGACAATTCCCTTTGAAGGGTCAGTACCCTTCTTGTCCAGTTCTTGTATATATAGAGTCAAAATTAATATATATATATATGGAATTTTCCAGAGAAAATGACATTAATGAATGGATGAAAATGCGTGTATCAGAGTATGCAACACGATAAATTTTTTTAAATTTGTTTTTTTCTTAAATATAGAGATATATTAATAAAAATATTTAAAAAATATGATTCGAAATATTATTTAGAGTTGCAAATTACGACATAAATCATTCTTCAAGAAAAAATTGCTTATAAACGGTATTATTTGTGAAAGTGTTATGGGTCCTTTCTCTCTTCAAGCATGTAAAGCAATGACTGGTTGATATTTGCGTACTAAATGCAATTACAGTATGATTCAAGTTACCATTAAATGATGATGCCAATCTATTTCAATTCAAAGTCAGAAAATTCTGCATTTCTTGATTACATCCACACCTAGATGCTGCATGTGAGTTTTTCTTTAATTTTTATTAAACAACATAAAAGCTATTCAATATGAGTGATTTTTGTTGTTCAAATTTTTTTTTTAACTCATAAAAATTTGAAAATATATAATATTTATCCAAAATAATCAGTAATTTAACAGACTGTATGGTTATTATTAATTTTTTTCCGTCTTAAAATTATAAACTTATTTTTTTCATGCACTTCAAATTATAGAGAACTCCAAAAAGCATAAAATTAAGAAGTAGCAGAATGATTAAACAAACACAAAAATTAAAGATAATATAATATATGCAATAGAATGTATTTTAGTGAGGAAGTAATTCAATAATAATTTTTTATTATATATCTAAACCATTAATTATTTAGAGTTCATTACTTTCTGATCAATCAGGTCGATTTGAATAGGACTATAAAGATAATAATTTGTTTGAACAACTAGTACAAATAATTAAATATGTCAACATCATAAGGAGATAAAAGGGGTGGGAAATTCGAACTTTACTCTCCTTAACTGAATGTCCACACTTTTTATCACTTTAAACTACTCGTAGAGGAAAGATAACAAAAAATTTTTAATAACTAATTTAATGTAATTGTATGCTTATAATTTGAAATCGAGACCTTATTTTATTTAAGCGAGAATAGTCCATTTTCAATAATAGCATGAAATGTAGAATTTAACTTTTATTGCAGATAATTTTCAAAATTAATTTATACCTAATTTAATAGATAAAAGAGATATATTATTCATATTATGTAGTTAAACGGCAATTTTTTTTTATTAACAATAAAACAAAATAAAATAAATCTAGTCTAAAAAAACACAACATTATATGGAAAGGAGTTGTGAGCATTTAAGGCAAATCTTAATGGGCACAACTACTTACATTAAATACACAGATGTGAACCTCCTGGCTGCGGTGGATGAGATATAAATGCCACCAACCAACACACAAAAACTTAGCCTAGCTTGCAGAGAGTGAGAAAAGATACACATATGGGGCTGTTCTGTTCTTGGTTTTGCATGTGGAGATAATAAATGAGACAATTCTTTTGCATTAACAGTAGCTGCCAGGCAGGAGGAGAAGTGGTCCTCCTCTTTGTCAATTCTTGCCAGCAGAGTCTCTTAGCCGCTGACCTCTGAGCGTGTGTGTTTCTGAACTTATAAATGTAAATATAAATCTATGGGATCACATGTAATTGCCCCTACTTTCTTCTATTTTTCACTTTGTCTCTTCTTGCATTGCATGGATGGACAAGCAAAGCACCCATCTCGACATCACATAAACAACACACTTGTTTGAGGTCCAGGATCACTACTCCAGACAAAAACACCATCACCTCACCTAGCCATTTGCTTCAGTAGTGCATGCGCATTTCTTAATACTTGATTGCTTACACACACAGTTATAGCATGGCACTGTGTTATTTATTTATTTATTCTATGTAACAAAAATTTAGATTCAAAATAATATGGTGAGATTTGTTGGATGTAATAATTAGAAATTGGACCGTGGTTCTTGAAGGTTGCAAATCATGAGTTATTAATAAAAAAAAAAAATTCTTTATCTACATTGAATTCATTAAGACTAGCAGTTTGATATGATATACATATTTGGGATGTTTTAATTTGTTATAGATTTCTAAAATTAAACTTAGAATAACTCATTGAAATTTTCTGATTTTTTACTATTTTTTTTACATAAATCACCAATAATTATAACTTAATGAATTCTGACTAATCTGATTTAATTCATGAAAGAATATAAAGACAATAAAAATTTTTCAATAATAAATTTAAAATAATTATATGTAATAGAATTCAAATTTAAAATATAATTTAAGTGAAAATAACTTTATTACTACGATCCAAGATCTTACCTGCATGAAATATTTATACTGATGGCTCCTGTTTAGCTCGATTGAGGTCGATTCTGTGAGCGATCAAAGGTAAAACTGCTAGTTCAAAAGCTTAGAAGCCACTAATAGTTGCGAAATAAAATAACATACGCTATATGTAAGCAAAAATTATTTGAAGGACTTAAGTCCAGTTTCAATCTATAGCAGCGCTAAAGATTATATTTTTGGCTGATCTTAAGGATGTGACCTGTATTATTTCTTGCTTTTATAAGGTATTAACATTGTAAAAAAAAAAAAATTACATAAATAGACTAAAAATTAAAAAAAATTAAAAATATTGTTGACTTGAAAAATGTTAAAAAATATTTTTTAAAATTTCTTTCTTTTAAATATAGTTCACTCCCTTATCATTAGAGTTGTCTTTTTTTATCATTTTTTTATTAATTTTTTAAACTTTTTTACTTTATACTTTTTTTTCTAACATTTTATTTATTTTCTTTTTTTAACAATTTTTTTATTTTATACTGTTTTTATTTTTTTTTCAATATTTTTTTATTTTTTTCTACTGTCTTCATTTTTTTGCTCAATA
>CATIWM010202196.1:0-25943 GCA_949671775.1 Mallotus repandus | reverse complement strand
AAACAAATAAACATGCAAATCATGCAAAAAGTGCCTAATTGAAGAAAAACTAAACAAAAGAATCATAAATGTAATTGAACTTACACCTAAACCTAATGCTTTGAGTGCTTAAAACAATGCATTTTTCACACTCATCAGTAGGGTACGTTGAATGCACATTATCTTATGATAAAAGATGAATTTGCTTAATTTAATGCAATTTTGTACAATCATCATGCTGAAACTAACTTTAACAAGTTTTTACACTCAGTATGTGTCATCAGCACCGACATTATTAAGTCAAATCAAGGTCATCGAGCAATGAAGGCAGCCGATTAAGGCCAATCAGTAGAGAAATTCAAAGCAATCAACCATCACCAATACAAAATTTCAGTTGATGTAAAATTCAAAAGTAATGCCTGCATCTTTCACACACTGCATTCACTCAGTTATATGCTACGTGGTAGCTATAACTCCAATTCACTCAGTTATGTGCTATGTAGTAGCTATAACATGAAGTGGAAGTTCATTTCATTATATGTTACATAGTAGCTGTAACAACATATTGAATTCACTTCAGCTAAACACTACACAGTAGTTATAGCACAAGTTGCTTGATGCTCCATATGACCTATAGCAGCTTTCACACACTCTCTTGCTAGATGTTCTATAGGAACTACAGCACATTTTCAAATTATAAGTTCACTAGACGTTCCACAGGAACTATAGTGCAATTAACTAGACGTCCCATAAGGAATATAGTTAATTTCTTCAATTCTTCTCCCTAGACGTCCCATAGGGAATATAGTGCAATCAGCTAGACACTACACAGTAGTGATAGCATCACAGCTAGACGTCCCACAGGGACTATAGCTAATATCATCAAATCAACACTATACGATCGAGTATAGTGTATCTCAACACTATACGACCGAGTATAGTGTACTTTAAAATCAGCACTATACGATCGAGTGTAGTGTATTTTAAAATCAGCACTATACATCCGAGTGTAGTGCATTTTCAAATCAGCACTATACGACCGAGTGTAGTGTATTTCCAATCAGCACTATACGACCGAGTGTAGTGAATTTTCAAATCAACACTATATGACCGAGTATAGTGTATGTTCAAATCAGCACTATACGACCGACTGTAGTGTATTTTCAAATCAACACTATACTACCGTGTATAGTGTATCATCAAATCAACACTATATGACTGAGTATAGGGTATTTCAACACTATATGTCCGAGCATAGTGTATTTCCAATCAGCACTTTATGACCGAGTGTAGTGTATTCTCAAGTCAGCACTATACGACCGAGTATAGTGTATTTTCAAATCAACACTATACGACCAAGTATAGTGTATCTCAACACTATACGATTGAGTATAGTGTACTTTCCAAATCAACACTATATGACCAAGTGTAGTGTATTTTCAAATCAACACTATACGACCGAGTATAGTGTATCTTAACACTATACGACTGAGTATAGTGTACTTTCCAAATCAACACTATACGACCGAGTGTAGTGTATTTTAAAATTAACACTGTACGAACGACTGTAGTGTATTTTCAAATCAACACTATACGACCAAATATAGTGCATTTTTTTAAATCAACACTATACGACCAAGTATAGTGTACTTTCCAAATCAACACTATACGACCGAGTATAGTATACTTTCTAAAGCAACACTATATGACCGAGTATAGTGTATTTCCAAATCAACACTATACGACCGAGTATAATGTATTTTCAAATCAACACTATACAACCGAGTGTAGTGTATTTTCAAATCAACACTATACGTCCGAGTATAATGTATTTTCAAACCAACACTATACGACCAAGTGTAGTGTATTTTCAAACCAACACTATACGACCGAGTGTAGTGGATTTTCAAACCAACACTATACGACTGAGTGTAGTGTATTTTTAAAGGAATAGTATATGACCGAGTGTAGTATATTTTCAAATCAACACTATACGACTGAATATAGTGTATTTTCAAATCAACACTTTATGACCGAGTATAGTGTATTTTCAAATAACACTATACGACTGAGTGTAGTGTATTTTTAAATTAACACTATAAGTCCGAGGTGTATTTTCAAATCAACACTATACGATCGAGTATAGTGTATTTTCAAATAACACTATACGACCGAGTGTAGTGTATTTTCAAATTAACACTATACGTCCGAGAATAGTGTATTTTTAAATCAACACTATACGACTGAGTATAGTGTATTTTTAAATCAACACTATGCGTCCAAGTATAGTGTATTTTTAAATCAATACTATGCGTCCGAGTATAGTTTATTTTCAAATCAACACTATACGACCGAGTATAGTGTATTTTCAAATCATCACTATACATCCGAGTGTAGTGTATTTTCAAATCAATACTATACGTCCGAGTATAGTGTATTTTCAAATCAACACTATATGACCAAGTATAGTGTATTTCCAATCAACAATATACGTTCAAGTATAGTGTATTTTCAAATCAAAATTTGCGAGCAGTTATGGACTGTAGCATCAAAATTAAGTAACGAAAGGGTTACAGCTAAACACGAGTAGTTATAGACTGTAGCATCAAAGGTGAGCAACGGAGGGGTACGCGAGTAGTTATGGACTATAGCATTAAAAGTGAGCAACAAAGGGGTTGTAGCTACACGTGAGCAGTTATGGACTATAGCATATAAAGTGAGCAATGAAGGGGTTGCAGCTAAACGCGAGCAGTTATGAACGCGAGCAGTTATGGACTGCAGCATCAAAGGTAAGCAATTATGGATTGCAGCATCAAAGGCAGACACCAAAAGGGTTGTAGCTATTTAAAACTTGCCAGCAATTATAGATTGTAGCAGCACGATTCAGTGTTATAGGCAAATGCTCTATAACACGTTAGGTAAGTATCTAAACTCTGTGTTTTTAAGAAATTGTGTGCTTATTTGCTTTGCTGTAATTCGTCAAGCAAACAGTGGCAAATGGGGGCAACTGTAAGCACCCAATTTTGGGATGACTAGAGAATGGATGTAACAAAGGACTCTGTTGATGAAAAATTGATAAATGATCTTCAATATTTGAAGTTTGAATTCTCAAAAGGTTTAGATGCATTTTCAAGGGGATTTAATTTGTTTTTAAAGGACTTAATTTATCAAATTTTATTTCTTTAGGGGTCTTTTTGTAATTAAAAGTTAAAAAACAATTTAACCGATAGGAAATATATAATTTTGACCAGAATTATGTATTTTTGATCTGAAATACATAATCCCGATCGGGATTATATTCTTCCGATTGCGTCCATCCGTGTTTTTTATTTTATTTTTATTTTTTAAGTAAAAAAAATTATTTTTTTTAAATTTTTGATTGGTGGAATGATGTGATAAATCTTAAATAAAATTTTGTTTTTTAATTTTTGATTGGTAGAATGATGTGGTAAATCATTTTTCTAGGATTTATCTGAATTTTTTAGAAATAAATGTCTGGATTAAACCGAAACTTTATCTCCTGTAACTTACAGGAGATACGTCTTTTAGTTAGGGTTTTTCTATATAAACCTAACTTAACTCTCCTGTAGAGAGGGGAGGGAGGAAAGAGAAAAAAAAAACCCTTTTTGAAAAAATGCACATCACACACCTACGTACACAGAGCGCAAAAAATCTCTTTGATGTCTTTTGGAGAAAAAAGAACTAACTATTGGAGATCTATTCAAATGGTGAATTAAATAAAGCCTCTGAGGAGATAATCAATACTGCATCTCTACGTTTCATCCATTTTTTTATTTGATTTCTTTTATTATTTTTCTTTATTCCTTATTTTATTCTAACCATTTTCTTGATTTTTTTTTGTTTTGTTTCTTTAATGATGATGGTGGAAACATTCTATGCCATGGAGATATGATTGAACTGATTAAATCCAGGAAGATCCATGGAATGCTAGGAATAAAACACTGTAGTAATACTGTATAGATTTTTTTTTATTCTATGTTTTTATTATTTCGTGCTATTTATATTTTGTATTTTTTTGGATTGTAATTAATTTTTATTTTTAGTAGATCATTGTAATAGTCCAATTAGTGGGAATATAGTGGAATTTTAATTTTCTATACTTTAAAAAATCAATTACTGAATTAGTTCCATTTGGTAAAACCCTCATTAAAATCAGTGTTGGCTTTAGATTAATTTAGGTGACATGTAGATTGAATGAGGGTTAAAAAAATCACAGAATGTTTGTTTTTATTTGTTATTTCTTTATTTTTATTATTTGGGCTTGTTTGTCATTTTTTATTCATTTTGGGCCCCAAGCCCACGTGTAGGTTTTAACTTACTTAATTAATAGTTTTTAAAATTGGTTTTAGATTTAATTATAAATAACTTAGGCCTATTTAATTTAATTTAATTAGATCTAAGTTTACTTTTAGTTAAATTTTTAATTAACTTTAGACTTAGTTTAGCCCATTAAAGTATTGTTTTTAAAATAAATAGATTTAAGATCATTTTATTTAAATTAAAATAAGTAGAATTAGACCCATTAAATCAAATCCATTTTTTCATAAATTTGGTAGACTTAGGCCCATGTTTAGAATTAAAAATAATAGATTTAAGTTCACTAATATAATTAAAATATAGGCTCACATTTAGTTCCATTTCAATTGTAAATAAAATGTGTAGATTTAGCTAACTTAAAATTAAAATTAAATGTAGTTTAGATTTAGGGACGTTACACCTTGAATGCTTTTTTTTATATGCTTTTTCATGGACTGATTGCCTTAAGGTTAGATGGATATTCAATTAAGGTTTAATGAAATTTCATGTAATTAGGGAATAAGATAGTAATTCATAAAATAATTCTAAATGAACACATGACTAAAAGAAGTTGGTATTCCATATCCAGAACTTCTGGTTGTGGTGCTAGCTTGTATTAGAGAATTGAGTTACCACCACTTTTGATTTGTCCCAGTTATTACCATAGGTGGCGACTCTTCATCTCCACACTATGTCTTTGTGATATAGTAGTGTGTTCCCTAGAGTCCTGAGCTCAAACAGTGCCGCGGTTGTAATAAATTTTGGCACGTGCTAAAGCCCGCTGTCTACAGATCCCATTTGAGATCTCGTTGTTATAGGATGGATTTGGGTTGGAAGGGTAGAAAAGGTTGGCAGCTTGGGTTGGTTGTTGTATTGAGATAAGTCAACAACTAAGGGTAGGGCTTTGAGTGGGTGATGATCTTGGGCGAATAAGGTAAGTATGTTGGAGTTGTTGTTTGGCGATAGAGCTAGAGGTAGGTTAGGATTTTGGGGATGTGGTGGTTCGGATAAAGTGGGAAGTGTAGGTGGTAAAATAATTGTTGGTGGCGGAGCATCTGGAACAGGAGTGTGAACATCATCTTGCACTTGGAATGGAAAAACATGTTCATCAAAAATCACATGACGAGAAATTAGTATTTTTTTAGAGGCAAGATCAAGGCAATAAAACCCTTTATTAATTTTACTGTGGCCTAAAAAGACATATTTTTTGCTTCTGGGTGCCAATTTATTGGGTGCATATGGTTTTAACCAAGGGTAACATAAATAACAAAAAATGAGCAGATCATGATAATTGGGATTAGATTGAAACAATTGATGAAATGGTGTATCAAAGTTAAGGATGGGAGTGGGAAAACGATTTATATGATACACTGCAGTGTCAAAGGCATAATGCCAATAATCATGAGGAACTTTGGAATGTTGAAGTAATGCCTGACCTGTTTCAACAATGTGTCTATGTTTACGCTCAGCACACCCATTTTGTTCAGGTGTTTTTGGACATGCAACACATTGAGTTATGTCATTGTCAGATAAGTCAGATGTTAAAGCTTGATATTTTCCACCCCAGTCTGCTTGAAAACTTTTAATGAAATGACCAAAATATTTTTCTACTAGGTGTCAAAATTTAATAAAGGTATTAAGAACCTTAGACTTATTTTTGAGAAAGTGAATCCAACAATATTTATTAAAATGATCATAAAATAAAATGTAATAATGATGTCCATCAACAGAATTAATGGGAGAAGGACCACATAGGTCCGAGCAAACTAAATCTAGAGGACCAGTAGCTTGAAACATGGATTTTGAGAACGGAAGTTTATGACTTTTGCTCAAACTACATGCTTCACATAAACTAGTCACATTATTGGAAACAAAAGAAATATAAGAATGCTGGAGTGCTTTTCGAACAATAGGCAAGAAGGTATGGTCAAGTCGAGCATGCCACTTTTGTAGTGAACATTTGAAGGCAGTCTTGCTTGGTGGTGAGGAAGAGTGAACACCAAGAAATAAAGAATAAAGGCCTTGATCAATCGGACCGGAGAGCAATAAATTCCTCATTTGAATGTCCTTAATTTCAAAATGATCAGAAAAAAATTCGATAGAAATACGGTTAGCATTAGTGAAAGAATAAACTGGTAGTAAATTGGCACAAGCATCAGGAACATGAAGAATATTATGGAGTTGAAAAGAATTATTTTTAAAACTACAGTTTGAATTGCCAATATGAGCTATTGGAAGGGTATTACCATTGCCGATTGTAATTTCATTAGGTCTGGTGTATTCTAAATGAATGGTGAGATTTTCCATTTCTAGTGTAAGATGATGAGTAGCTCATGTGTCCATGATCCAAGGTTGAGGCAATTTGGTGACTGAATTGGATGTTGCAAGATTAAATGTTGGCTTGTTGGTGAATGTCCGAGACACATTGGATCGTGGGGAGGGGCATTGGCGTGCGGTGTGTCCATAACCATTACAATTAGAATAGATTAGAGGTTAAGACTCAAGCTGAGCAGTGCCATTAAAGGAAGAATGGCTTTGGGCAGTAGATTGAGGAGAATGGGAAGGAAGGCCCCAGCCTCGACTCCTCTGGTTTCGAAAGTTATTTCACCCTCGAAAATTATTGATGCTGCGATAATCATTGGAAGAAGCAGTCATATGGAAAGCAGTTGGTGGAACAACTGTTTTGCTTTCATTAATGATATTAATTTCTTCACTTAAGAGTAACCCATATAAATCATCAAAAGAGAGATCTGTAGATCTGTTTTTGAGTGAGTGGATAAATGGGCGATAAAGTGACCCCAAACCATTGGTTATGACATGAATTTGATCGTCGTCGGAGATGGGACTGCCCAAGGTCTGAAGTTGGTCCGCCATTCCCTTAGCACGCTATATGTATTGAGAGATTGTCTCACTTATGTCTTTTTGCAGACGATAGAGGCTAGTTTTAATGGTGCAAATTTGCATTTTTGAATCAGACACATAGGTTGATTCAAGTCGAGTCCAGGCTGCTCGTGCATTGGCTACACCTACAATTTGCAAAATGAAGCTTTCGCTCATCGACCCCATTATCCAGCTTAGAACTAGCTGGTCTCGTTGAAACCACTGCTTATATGCTGGATTAGGTTTATTATCTTGGAGAGTTTGTTGCCAAGGATCACTGCTGTCATCAATGTGTGAAGTCATAGCTGTGTAGCAATGCCATGAGTTACGCTAGCCAGATAAGGTAATTAGTGTAATTCAGGCGGATTGGCAACTGATGGGCAGCATTAGGAAGCGTCTATAGACTGGTTGGAGAAGTGTTCATTGTAGTCAGTGTTTTGTCAGTATTTGAGGCGGACATGGTAAAAGTCGGGTTATTAAACCACTCAAGGCTCTGATACCATAAAATAATTAAGTGAAACTTGATTGATTAATATTAATGAAGGTTGTAATATATACAGAATACAAGAGTTGTGGATTAACACAACAGTAACAATATAACAACAAACAAAAGTTACAAAGAGTATATCAGTATATCAGAATAATTGAGAAAAGATACTTCAGTTAATAAAAGTTTATCTTACCAAAAAGACTGGACTAATAGTCATATATAAAGCACTCTTGTTGTCACAAAGTAGTTAAGGGGCTTGACTGAGTATGAATCTAATGTCCTGAAGAAGAAATTGAATCCAAACTAGTTCGGCAGTCATTGAGGCAATGGCGCGATACTCGGCTTCAGTGCTAGATCGTGAGACAGTAGGTTGCTTCTTGGAACACCAGGATATGCCATTTGCTCCAAGGAAGATGTAGTAGCCCGTTGTACTTCATCGCGTTGTCTGACACCCAACCCAATCTGCATCACAAAAACCATAGAGCAAGGAAGTACTATTTTTGTAAAAGGAAAGACAAAAACGGAGTGTGCCTTTAATATATCGCAGAATGTGTTTGACAGCTGTCATATCTTCGAGTATGGGTTGGTGGACCTTTTGATACACTTTATTTACTGCTTGAACCATGTCAAGTCTAGTGTAAGTCAGGTATTGTAATCCACCCACTAGACTGCGAAATTCAGCGGTCAGAGTCTTCAGGCGTTGGCTGAGACTTGAGAGCCATAGGTATTCTATAGTGGGAACTTTCATGTAATTGGGCATGATGAAGTAGGTCCTTAGCATATTGACTTTGATTGATTGTGATGCCGTGATGATTCTGATGGACTCCAATGCCAAGAAAGAAGTGTAGTTCCCTAAGGTCTTTGAGAGCAAATTCCAAACTGAGTTTGGCAATGATGTGGTGAATGAATGAGTCATCATTGCCTGTTAGGACAATGTCATCAACATAAATGGGCATTAGGATAGTTATGTGATTATTATGCAAAATAAATAATGAAGGATTAGTTGCACTACAAATGAAGCCAAGGTGAAGTAAGTAGTGAGAAAGTCTGTTAAACCAAGCTCTAGGAGCTTGCTTAAGGCCATCGAGCAATTTATTGAGTTTGCACATGAATGTTGGATGTTGAGGGTCCTAGAAACTAGGTGGTTGCTCCATATAGACAGTTTCTTTGATGTATCCATTTGGACCCAACAACATTGGTGTTGGATGGCCTGGGTACTAAGCTCCAAGTTGCATTGTCATGGAATGCTTGAATTTCTTTTTACATGGCCTTCTTCCAATAGGGAGTTTGTAGTGTTGTTTTATAAGATTTTGGAGTTGTGAGATTGTTGCAAGTGAGAAGGGCAATATTGGAACATTTGGATTGAATTTGTTAAGTTTCTTAGGCAAGTGCAGGGTCCAACTGTGGGTTTTGCTGGAGTTGTGCTCGAGTGATCATAGGGTGACTGTGCGAAGAAGGAGGGGTACTTGCGAATGATAAATCAACAATCAAATTTTCTCTCAAATCTGGTAAATAAGCAAAAGAAGAAGGAGTCATCTGGTGAATTTGTGGAACAGAAGATTGGTGTAGAGGGGAGTGATGAGCTTCCAGGGTAGAGAGGTGCAGGTTCAGAGAGGTGCCGATGTAAGAGGTAGTCTGGGTTATTGACTTGGTTGCGTTAGGTTGGGGTGTTGATGAAGTTGTGTCTTGCTGAGCTGATGGTGAGATGGCTGTGGGAGGTAGAAGCGTGTCGTGAATGGGTTGGGACACTTGTGCAATCCATGAGGTGAGTAGTGTTGAGTTTGGGGTAGGGATAATCAAGGTGGGATTGGAGTATGGGTATGAGAAAGATGTTGAACTGCTTGGATTTTATGGTATGGACCAAAAATCATGGGACAAAGTAGAAGTGTGAGGTGTTGGTATTGGGTTCGGTTCTAGTGGTGGGGCTGTTGAGTTATTTAAATTATTGTCAGTGTTGGGTGGAGGTTCAGGAATAAGGATAAGTGGGTTATAAAGAGAATTTTTGGTGATTTAGGTTATTGTGGGAGTAATATTTAGGGAAAGTAGGACATCAGGTTGAATATTATCAGTGGTATGGTTGACACGTTCGATAATTTGGACTGATGAGTGGTCATGATTTATTAAATTTTATTGTGGAAGGATTTGGGCAACAGTGGGGGACATGTGCTGGTTGGTTGGGATGGGTTTTGGTGTATATGAGGTGTTCGATACAATGTTTGAATGCAAAGTGTTGTTATTTTGGTTTGTGGTGGTCGGTGGTTTTGGTGGAGAGGTATGGGTATGCAAACCAGTGTTGTCAATGATTGCTGACTGCCCTTTCTCAATTTGGTGATTGCGTAATTGTTTAACATTGTCATGAAAAATTATGACTTCTAGCTCCCTTGAAGAAGTATTATCTTGAGATGCAATGTAAGGAAAACACTATTCATCAAACACTACATGTCGGGAAATATACACTTTATTAGTTGAGGAACATAAACAACGACACCTTTATGAGTAGAACTATAACCAATAAAAATTCAAGGATACAATTTTTTTTTCCAAATTTATTTCTATTTCCATGATCATGAAGGTAAGGAAAACACATTCATCCAAAAATTCTGAACATACTATAATCAGGTTCATGGTTAAATAACTTTGAATATGAAGATTTCATATTAAGTGTAGATGACGACAAACGATTAATAAAAAAAGTAGCAGTTAAAAAGGCATCGACCCAGTATTTTGTAGGCATATATGAAAGAGAAGAGTGAGCATTGTCTCTATAATATCACTGTGTTTTCTTTCTGCAACACCATTTTGTTATGGAGTGTAAGGACATGAATATTTATGATGGATACCATTATTGGATAAATGATTTTCAAAAACTGTAGAGGTAAATTCACCTCTACCATCACTTTGAAAGATTTTAATTTTTAGCTCAAATAAATTTTCAACTTGTTTTTGAAATTTAATAAAAACTTCAAAGAAATTAGATTTGTGTTTTAGAGGAAAAATCCATGTGTAATGGGTGCAATCATCCACAATGATAGCATAATATTTGAAATTTTGACAAGAGAGAATTGGGATAGGTCCACATAAATCATAATGTAGCTTGTCTAAAAAAAATTATCAATTTTATTTGTCAAAGAAAATGGAAGTTTATGACTCTTTCCCATTTGACAGCGAGCACAAATGGTTTTTAACTATTCCCAACTTGAAACATTAATTAAATTCTTAGAGTAAAACTTTTAAAAAATTGGAATTTGCTCATCCCATGCGTTGAAGCCAAATGGTTTGAGAAACTCCTTTATAAGTAGCAAAAGCTTTATGAGTGTTTTCTAATGCATATAAGTCGTCATGCTTATAGCCTTTAGTAAGACTTTTTCCTATTGAGACTTGACAAAAATTTGGTTAGCATTGAAAGTGATAGAACACACATTATCTGATGTTAAATTAGTAACAAAAATAAGATTCTTTTTAATTTCAGGCACTACTAAAACATTTTTAAGATTAATAACACCATTATGTGTTTTAATTGTACCTTCTCCTATGTGACTAACGTGCATATTATCTCTATTAGCAACAGTACTAGAGTCATTACCATTATATTAAGTTAGTGTTGAAAGTTTACCTGGATCATTGATAATGTGTGCAGTGGCTCCTGAGTTAGCATAGAGATTTGGATCATCACTTTGGAGATGTGTATGCTCATAACTGCTAATGCTTTATGGAGTTGGTCCTCTGGTTGAATAGAATTATCAAAACGGCTCTAAGATTCAATGGCAGAGTGGTCGTATTTTCCCAAATTTGACCTGTAATAGGTGTTTTTTCTTGTTTTTGTTGTCATTAGAATCACCATTGGGTTGTTCTCTCCGATTAGTAGTGGCGTATTTGATTTGAGTGCTATGTCTTACTGCGGGGATAAACTCACGCCCATGGGAGTTGAATCTACCTCCATTCCTACCACAAACTCTTCCTCTTTAAGCAAAGTAGGCTTGATCATGTCTAGGATTGAGGGGTGGTTCGGATGCATTGAAGTTTAGTTTTTCATGGGCTTGAAGTGCCATGAAAAATTGGTGAAATGAAGGATAAGGTGGTTTTGTAAGCATAGCAGTACGAAAGTCTTGGTATTTAAGGACAAGACCTCCTGCAAGTTGAAACACATTCTTTGTTTCATCAATTGGCTTCTTCATTGTAGCCAAGTTATCACATATTCCCTTGAATTTCTTTACGTAATCATCAACAAAGAGGTTTCCTTTTTGTGGTGACATAAGTGTCTCATTTACAATCGTCTCCTTGGGAGAATATGTTTTTCTTAGATCGCCATACCTTGGAGGCTTAACCAACATCTTCAAGTGTAATGAGCACTTCAATTTCGATGTTTTTAAGCAATAAGGCAATGACAAGGCCGTTGTTTCTTTTCCATGTGAGGTAGCTTGGATTAGGTTCTATTATGCCTTCTTTTGTTATTTCTTGTAGAGGTTTATTGCCTTCAACAAGATGGTGTGCTATGTCTATGCTCTGAATGAGGGGTTCCATTTGTGAACGCCAAAGAAGATAATTTGTGTTATCTAACTTCAGAGATATTAGGCTAGAACATTGATGAAGAGTTTGAAGATATAGAGTTCAGTTTCAATATTCATTTTAACAAGAGTAATATTGGCAATGAGAATTGTATGCTCTGATACCATGAAACAATTTAAAGACAAAATTAATTCTCATTCCTTAAATTTTTACAAAGTGTACTGTTGAATATATACAAGAATTAAAAAAGAGACGTTATTATGGTTATGGCTAATAGAACTCTCATAGAAAGTGATGTTGCATGTTTTACATGGTAAGTAAACATTGTATTATACATGGAAGGTCCTGTTATCATTTGAAAATAGAAAGTGTCGACAGTGGATGTGTGATCTTTATGTAAAAGGAATTGATAGATTTGAGGACTTTGATTGTGTGGTTTGGCATTGACCGTTTTCATATATAATATGTATAGTAATAATAATAATTGAATAAATAAAAAAATAAAAAAAAATAAATTATAAGTTACACATTTTAAATTACATTAAATAAAAAAATATATTTTTAATTGAATAAAAGGTGAATGCTTTAATTAGAATCAAAGCCATGATTTTTAATGAAAAAAAAAAGAGAATAGAGTTTTAAATGTAGTATAATTAAAGTATTTTATATAGAATAAAACACACATTTTAAAATATGAATTTTTATAAAGAGAAAAAGTTAACTAAATAAATTAAAAATAAAATTTATTACATTAATTTTATTTTTCTTAATTTTTATTGTCATTATTTTTAAATATAATAGGATTTGTTTTGAGAACTATTAAATTAATATATGTATAATAGTATTTTAATTAAGAAAATTTTTAAAAATAAAATTTTTAATGGTTTAGGAAAAATGATTGAATGATTTGGGATTAAAAAAAAAAGAACACGTATAAATACTTTTAAAATTTAAATAGTATTAGAAGATATATACTAGTGTTTTAGTTAAAAAGTAATACTAAAAAACTATAATAAATATTTTATTAAAATTTTTTTGAAGGAATTTTATTAAAATCTTTAATAGTTTGACACATTATCTTTTAGAGTATAAACTCAATTATGAAGATAGATAGTCTATATATATCAATTATGAAGATAGATACTATATATATATATAAAAAAAAATTCATTCATATTTCTAGTACAATTTGCATGTGTGTTGAAATTGCTAAAAATGATGCACACATAGCCATTTTCAAAATAAATTACTTCAATGCTATGTGTGCATCATTTTTAGCAATTTCAACACACATGCAAATTGTACTAGAAATATGAATAAAAAAATTAAATTAAATTATATATATATATATATACATATATATACATATATATATATTCCTAACCAGAGTATATATTGTATTAAAATTACAAATATTATAAATTATTGTATTAATACATTTACCAGCTATTACTTATTTCAAGATTAGTACCATAAACAATGAGATTACCTTTTTTTCTTTTCTTTTTTTTAAATTATCTGGAGGGCTAAATGTAAGACATAAAACATCAAACAACTAGGGTTTAAATCTCTCTCCATAAATTGTTCAATTACCCTGAACTTATGAAGCTGATTTAGGAAATTAAATTAGAATGCATGTTATATATATATATAACACATACACAGACACAACTTCTAATTGAAATAACTGCCTTCTAAATTGAAGTATATAAACAATACGAATATGGCTATTAATTGAAATATTTACCTTCTAAAAATGAAAATATGAATACAGAGAGATGCCTATCAATTGAAGTATCCGTATAACATAGGTCAAAACTCATTCAAATTTAAATAAAACTAGAAAAAGAATAAAAACTTTCAAATAATTATTTAATATGATTATAGATATAATTTTTATTTAAATATTATTTAAATTAAACCAAAAATAATTCCCATCTACTAATTTTAATATTTTTTATGGAATTAGGTATTGGTGTAGCCAAGAAAATGGTTCCTATCAACTAATTTTAATATTTTTTTTTTATGGAATTAGGCATTGGTGAAGAACAAGTAGCCAAGAAAATGGTTCCTATCTACTAATTTTAATACTTTTTTTTATGGAATTAGGTATTGGTGAAGAACAAGTAGTCAAGCTCGTGATACTGATATAATCCTTGCCAACATTCTTGTTTTTAGAAGAAGATGGATCTTTCATTCATTAAATAATAAAAGTACATCTTAATAAACAATAATAACAATAACAATACAATAAAAAAAATACCAAAATAAAATCTCACTGAAATTATAAATTTCTGGTTGTTATTCCTCAATTGTGTTAATAGAACTCTTCTGATTTGCAACTCAGCGATCCGTATGCTCTACTTAGTGGCTTTTATTTAGCTGTAAATCGACTCCTTGATCTTTGAATGAGTCTGATTGCAAAAATACCAATAGAAAATTCACAATAAGGAGATATCTGAATTCCATAAAAGGAAAACCATAAAAATTTCACTAAGGGCAAGAATTTCATAAAGGAAAACCATAGAAATCCCACTAAGGGCAAGAAATCCATGAAGCAAGATTTAAATTTTCAAGAAAAACACAAACAGAACAAACATCTGTATTTATTAAATGTGAAAAATAAAATAAAACACATAACATAGAAATCAAAGGGACCACCGCCGATCAAAAAGATAATTGGTGGTGGCCAAGATGAAAATTATATGAAAACAAAAAATTGAGAGAAAAGAGGTCCCTTGCCAGAATTCCTAGATCAAGGTACTACTTGGTTGAAGATTGTTATTCATTTGCTTGATAAACTCTTACTGATATTATTGATATTATTTAAAATTAATGACCTAAATATTATTATTATTATTATATATTGTAAATAATTAAAATTATGCCGTTTTAGTAGTGACCTTATAAATAAAAATAATGAAAGGTATATTTTTATTAATTAAAATATATTGTTATTATTATATTTAATAATTTATTAATTATTATTATTATTATATTAAGTAATTTAATTTTATTAATATTATTTAAAATTAATAAGCTAAATACTATTTTTATAATATTGTGTACAAAGATATATAGACATATATTATAGATAACTAATAAGTCATTTTAAAGTAAGCCATTTATTACAAATAAAAATAAGAGAAATAAGGTCATTTTTATTAATTAAAATATATTATTATAGTTAATAACTTATTAATTATCATAGTTTATTAAAAAATTAATTATTATTATTATTACATTAAGTAATGTAATTTTATAGATATTATTTAAAATCAATAAGGTAAATTAAATTTAATTAATAATTCAAATTCGTATATAACATAAATTTTTGAATTTTCATTTTGAATCGTATCATATCAATTTGTTCTGAAAGGAAACTGTTTTAAAAAATGGAACAATATTAGTGTGGAGATTTTTAAATTTGATATTAATATTGAAGATTTTATTTTTAAAATTTTTGAAATTTAATATATGATTTCAAAAATCTTAAACCTTAAATTTGCGGCAGTCATTTGAAGAAGTGCAAAAAAGAAAAAAAAAACTCATAAGAGGGTTAATTCTATTGAAATAGAAGTGGATGGTTCAAATGCTGCTGTTCCAAATATCATTGGTGGCAGTCATTTGAAGAAGGGGCTTTTTTATCAATTTATGGTGCATTTAAAAAAAAATTAAATTACAAATATATGGTGACTTTTACTGAAATGTCATGCAGTTTGACTTTTGATCTTTGACTAGCATGCTACTAAGTAAAAATCATGAGAAATTGGTAATTTTTTTATTTTACTACAAAATGAAATTTTTTTCAAATGCACTATAAATAATTAAAATTTTTACCAATTTATGGTAAAATTAAAAAGCCCTTTGAAGAAGTGCAAAAAGAAAAAAGGTTTCTCTGCTGCGTATACACCCCATTTATATAGGCCTTCTACCGACATACAAATCGTCCAACATTTACTTCACCAAATCAATTTTTTTAATGTGGCCTCCATTAAGAAGGACACCTTCATAAATCGCGCTATATAAATTGTTTAAGGATTGTGATAAAAAAAAAAAATTTGTTTAAGGATACCGACAGATACCGCGAAAAAGACAAAATTTATTGAGTGCAGTTTTGATATCGCCTTTAGTGATAATTAATATTTACTTTTTGATTTTTATTAATATTTTTAAAAAATTAAATTTTTTAAAATAATTTTTAAAAATATAAAATTTAAAGGCACTGAAACAAACTTATCATAAAAGAATTTAAATATTTATAAATTTTTAATATATAAGAAAATAAAATATTTTTATCACGGGTAATAATGTTACTATAAAGGTCATTACTCATGACACAAAAGATTATCTATTGTTTAAAACAATTACCCTTAACAGTGTAGTTGATTCAGGCAAATTAAATTAGAAAGTAAGTGATCAATTCGTTATGTCATTTTTTTTTGAGGAGAGTGGACATACCCATCGAATTATTAGGTGGGGATGGCTCTAAATTCATTTTTAATTTTTTTTAAAAAAATTGATTATTATTTTTTATCTACATAACAGGTGGGTGGTGAAGTTTCATTAAATTTTAATTAATTTAATTTAATATAAATAAAATTATATGAATGATAAAATTTTTTAAATAATTATTTAATATATATATAATCTTAATTTAAAAATATTGTTTATACGATATTAATAGAATTGAATTTTTTTATAAAATAAGTTATTGTTAGAATAGTTAGTTAGTGATATATTATGTGATGTGTTAATTTTACATTGAGGAAAAGAAGAAAAGTAAAAGAGTTTATAAATAGTATTTCATCCAACAGCTTAAATTTAGTTGGAGGGAAATTTGAAGAGAAATTTTTGGCTAATATTTAAATATCAAAGATTGGATTTGGACTTAATCAAATAATAATATATACTTATATTATTATTGTTATATTATTAATAATTAACAGTTATTATTATTTAATTTTATTATTTTACCAATTGACGTATCTCTTCAAATAAAACTCTTCAATATATTTAATACTGGTTATTAAACAGAATACAATCTTCTTCTTTTTCCTTATTCTAAAAAAAATAAAACGTATTTTTTTTTTTTGTTCTTGTTGAGTATTTGGATATTTGTTGTCCAAATACTAATTTTACTTTGATAATCCTGGAGGAATTTTACCATTAATTAATCCTGAAGCAAACATAGTGGGGGCAAATATTCCTTAAGGATAGTGATTACACAATCAAAGTACTCTGTATTATTTTCAATAGTTATTGCTAAAGATTGGGTGGTCAAGCTCTGGGCGAGTAGAAATTGTATAATAATCTTGATCCATATACAAATAGAAAATTAAATTAATAATATAAAGTGATTCACCCATTTTATTCCGATTTAAATGTAATGGTGGTCACCTAACTTTACACTTATTGATATTTGGGTACTAAACTTTAATTTATTTCTTTTTGGTCACCTAATTTTGATTTTCTTTCAAAAAGATATTGTCCAAAATTTGTAATCCTCTAAATTTCTCTTCAATGCTATTTTAATCTTTCAATCTCTTTAGTTCTGCAATTTAGTTCATAAATTATAAGAAGTTTGAAAGTTTACTTGCTCCTAAACTTTAATATCAGGTTTATTATAGCAATGGTACTTTAACTTTTCCATATATTTCATTTTGGTACCAGATTTTTAATTTTTTCCTTTTTAGTTACTGAAGTTCTATTTTTGTTTCAGTTCAAAATAGCTCAAATATATCCTATTAAATTTAGCATACGTGGCATTCAGAATAAGTATATTCTTAATATATTTACCACGTAAGCATCTCAGTAAGCAACCTAATTATCTTGTGGATCCTAGAAAATAAAATGACTAAAGAGAATAAAATTGAAAATATAAAAAGACTAATAAAAGTACAAAAATAACAAAAGGACAAAAAAAACTTTAATAAAGATACAACAATTTAAAAAGGAAAAAATCCCTAAAATGACTATGTTTCTTTTCATTCTTCTTCTTTGACAAGAAGAACTCTTTGACAAGAAGAACTCTTTGACAAGAAGAATTCTAGAAGAAGAACGAAGAGAAATATAGTCATTTTAGGGATTCTTTTTCATTTTACATTTGTTATATTTTTATTAAAGATGTTTTGTCCTTTTGTCAAAGTTATTTTTTTTCCTTTTATTAGGGTTCTTACCTTTTCAATTTTGTTTTCTTTAGTAATTTTGTTTTTTTGAGCCCACAATATGATTAGGCTGCTTCATGGGATGCTTATGTGGTGAATATACTAAGAATATGCTTATTCCTGTTGCCAGGTATGCTAAATTTGATCAGATATATTCAAGGTACTTTAATATGAAACAAAAATAGAACTTCAGTAACTAAAAAGAAAAAAATTAAAAATCTAGTACTAAAGTGAAACAAAGGCAAAGTTAAGGTACCATTGGTGTAATAAATCCCTTTAATACCACTCAGACTGAGTTTGCTCTAATTTTTTTTTATTTCCTATAAATGTATAGAAAATATGAATTTATTTAAAAATATCTTTAATTTTGGATTAGAATAGTAATCTTAAATTGTTTAGGTATCGAAAAAAATTTTGAGTGACTGTTATGAAATTAAATAGAAATTTAATATTTAAAAAAATATAATTTAAATTTTAGTAACTAAATTGAAACAAAACTAAAGTTTGGTACTGCACGGACATTTGACCCCATCTAATTCATTTGATACTCTATGAAAATCGTGGCAAAATTTTCTATGGCCAGTTGCAAAACTGAAACATCAGTTCACATGCAGGAAAAGCTTCTATAATGCAACTAGTGAACTCTCCTTTCTTTATTCTTTCTTTGAAGTTGGATGGTATGGCGATATCGCGAATCGCATACGATTTTCGGTTTAAAATTTTCCCCAATGTTAATAAATAATGTTTTAAATCTAAAATCTAATGTGTATATAAATAAACCCGTTATACAAGAATTTGAACACTTATAGCACGTAAATATCTTTTTCAAAAGAAACTTTTTAGTAATGTAATAAAAAATAATCAGGGGCAGAATCATCTTTTGTCGTGCCCTGCTAAGCACTGCAACACTCGCCGATCGCTACATAAAGAATTATCCTTCTTGGAATTGCCACTCAGATCCCAATTGTTTCCCACTTTTCATATCCTTGCATGTATCAGAAAAATATTCTACATGGAAAACACAAGCACCTTCAAATTCAACACTACAACTACCATTTCATTTAAAGAAGAAGAAGAATTTAGTGAGTTTATCTCTACACTCCCCAAACAAAGAAACGATTTTGGAGGTCACTAGTGTTTCTACTAAAACTTTTGGTGCCCAGAAATTTTTATTAAACCCTTACTCTCCTTTCAAAAAAACTTCCAAGCTCGTGATACTGACATAATCCTTGCCAGCATACCTAAATATGGTACTACTTGGTTGAAGGCTGTTATTTATTTGATTGCAAAACGAACCCAATATTCTATTCTCAATGACAGTCCATTGTCCACTTCAAGTCCCTATGAGATCGTGCCTTTCTTTGAGCTCGACCTTTACTCTAAAACCCACTTTCCCAATCTTGAATCAATTCCTGAGCCAAGAATATTCAGTACCCATGTGCCATACGCATCCCTTCCAAGTTCCATTAACGATTCCAGGTGCAGAATAGTTTATGTATGAGAAATCCTTTGGATCAGTTGATCTCCACTTGGCACTTTGCTTCGAAGCTTCCATGGTACAAGGATTCACCTACAGTGGAGGAAATTTTTGACTTGTACTGCAGGGGAATCCATGCCTTTGGACCATTTGAGAATCATGTTTTGGGATATTGGAGAGCAAGCCTGGAAAATCCATGCCTTTGGACCATTATCATGTTTTGGGATATTGGAGAGCACGCCTGGAAAATCCTGCCAAAGTTTTATTCTTGAAATAAGAAGATTTTAAAGAAAACAACATCATATGCACGAGAAGGTTGGCTCAGTTCTTGGGATTTTCTTTTTCTGTGGTCGAAGAGGAACAAGGTGCTGTAGAAGAGATCTCTAAATTTTGTAGTTTCAAGAATATGAAAAATTTTGAAGGGAATTGATAGCCAAACCCAAGCCAAACAATAAAAGCCCACTGAAAGCCCAAGAGGAAAAGAACATCTTCTTCTCCAAATTACACAGCCACTTGCACTAAATGACCAAGTACAAGACGATGAAGTAAGCATGGATGACCACATCCGACCTGCAGAGACAACCACACCAAGCCTGGACCACCATAGGACAGTAACGCGTACAATTACCACAACCCACCGGCAGCCCCCTGAACAAGCCATACGCAACCTGTTAGTTTGAAGAGAAAAACAAAGACTAATTTTGTTGAAGAAAATAAAGGAGTTGAATAGAAAGAGTAAAAAGAGTTGTTGTATTATTTTTTCTCAATTGACTCGATGATCTTTCAAGACAAATAGAAGTGCCTTTATATAGGCTTGCAAAAAACTAAAACTCAGAAAAATAAGCAACTAGCTGTTATTGATTCCACTACTTCCTAATAATCAGCTAACAACTTAACTAATTTGAGAAAGTTTTGCAGAAATATCCTGCAACAGATTTTGGGTCAATTCTCCAACAATTTCTGGTTTACAAGGAAGCAGTGGTGGTTTTCTTCCCTAGGAACCGAAGATCAAAGGGAAAAAAAAAATAAAAAAAAATGAATGGAGTTCAGATGTGGATTCGGGTAAGCTAAGGAGTGATAGTTTAAGTAATGACTCAAAGTCTTGAATGGCTTTAAATTTAGTTGCATGTAAAGGCTTAATAGAGTTGTAATTATAAAGATGAATAGAAGTGAGTTTGGAATGAATCAAAGTTCAAACTGATTCTAGGCTGGGTTTGTGTGTAAAAGCTTAACTCTTTAAGAAAAAAAAATTGGGAGAAGCTTGTGATTGGTTGATAGGAATTGATCAGGGGCTGAAAGAAGAGTCTGTTAAAGCAGCGAGGGGAAAGAACAAAGGCTGCACTTGACTGTGAGTGAACTCCACCGATTCTATAGTTATTTTTGAATTCTTTGTTGCTTGCTAGGATTTTGAAATCTTGGTGTTGTTTTCCTTGCAAAATTTCAGTGTTTTGTGAACAATTCTCTTTGCTGGAATTCTGTGTTGCTAATGCTGTTTCCCATCGTGAGAATTGGATTTTTGGTGAACCATTTCTATTGCTAGAATTTTGTGTCTTGGAAATTGCCTTTTCTTAGAAACTAGAGATTGTATTTTGGTTTAGGATGGTGAGAAGTAGTAATAAATGGGAGAAGAGAATTATTATAATTAAAAGAAATATATATATATTTTTAGTACAATACATTTGCCTCGACGTGCATGGATTTTATACTAAAGAAAGATGCTAATTATAATCATGCATCTCCTCCTTTATTGGTGGAAACAACAACTTTAAGTTAGAAATCATGCAACCTTAACCATTGAATATTATTAGCATTGCTAATTTAATTATTAGAATCATGTAAACAATTCTTTTATTTAGTAAATGTCTCATTTCTTAACACTCCTCCTTGAGACTTTTGCTGGAAATACCAATCTTCATCCTTAAGAACTCAAATCTTGCTTTTGGAAGAGCCTTGGTAAATATGTCAGCTAATTGAAATTCGGTAGGACACTGAACTAGTTTGACTTCCTTCTTTTGTTCAGCATCTTTGATTGCATGAAATTACCTTCATATGTTTTGTTTTGTTGTGAAAAACTAGATTTTTCGCTATAATGATGGCTGACTTATTATCCATTAGGACTTCAGTGGGTTCAAATTGCTTATACCCCATATCAGCAAGTATTTTCCTTAACCATATGGCTTGATTAACTGCCCTAGATGCTGCGATATATTCTGCCTTGGTAATTGATTGAGCAATAACTTCTTACTTCTTAGAGATCCACGAGAAGACTCCAAAACCAAATGTAAAAGTGTAGCCAGAGGTACTCTTCATATCATCAACAGAACCTCCTCAGTCACTGTCAAAATCAACGACTAGCTTAGAGCTTGAACATGGTTAGAAAAACACTCCATAATTTGAAGTTCCCCTTAGGTATCTCAGGGTTCTCTTAGCTGTCCCCAAGTGAATTTCACTAGGTTCATTTATAAACCTTGAAACTAGACTTGCCGCAAACATCAAATCAGGTCTAGTAGTTGTAATGTACAATAAACTACCAACAAGACTCATGTAATAGCTTGAATCAACCTTCTTTTGCCCATCAGACTTGGATAACTTCTCATTCACTACAAGTGGAGTTGCCACTGGCTTGCAATGTTGCATTTTGAACTTCTTTAGAATGTCTTCTACATACTTGGCCTGTGAAATAAATATTCCATCCTGTGATTGATGAACTTCTATGCCAAGAAAATAATTCATCAACCCTAAATCTATCATCTCAAAATTCTTCTTCATCTCATTCTTGAAGGTCATGATCATTTTTGGGTTGTTACCAGTTACAAGTAAACCATCAACATAAAGTGAAATAAGTAGAATGTCTAACTTACCATGCCTTTTGATGTAAAGTGTATGCTCATTCATGCTCCTCTTGAAGCATTGGTCATAGAAATGAGAGTCAATTTTGCTATACCAAGCTCTAGGAGCTTGTTTTAGCCTGTACGGCCTTTTTAAGACGATAAACATGATATCCTCTTCCTTTCACAACAAACCCTTCTAGTTGCTCAACATATATCTTCTCCTCGAGGTCACCATTGAGGAATGCGGACTTGACATCAAGTTGGTAAATCTTCCAACTATTTTGAGCAGCCAATGTGATTAAAGTTTTAACTATATCAAGTATTGTAACCGGGGCAAAGGTATCTCCATAATCAATTCCATCTTGTTGAGAATATCCTTTGACAACTAATCTCGCCTTATGCTTGTTGATCGACCCATCTTGATTCAGCTTGGTTTTAAAGACCCATTTTACACCGATCACTTTTCTGTTCTCTGGTCTATCAACCAACTCCTAGGTATGATTTTTCTCAATCATATTGATTTCATTCAATATGGCTTCTTGCCATGCCTTAGCCTTGGAAGCTTCAGTATAGCTATTTTGTTCATGAATTACAAAGTGACAAGATTCATACATCTCTAGATATAGATGGATGACTGGACAATCTTGATGGATGTCAGTCAAGAGTCTTTTACCTCTTCGACCCGTAGCATTCTTATCAGATGATGGTGTATGAACTTCATCTGGAAAATTTACCGGTGTGGTTAGAGAAAACCCATCATCATCATCTTCATAATCATCTTGAACATCTCCTAGATGCTCTTCAGATTATGGAACTGGAATAATACTCCTTTCAATCTTCTGTTCATCCCAATTCCATATTGTATTCTCATCAAATTCCACGTCTCGACTGATTACAATGTCTTCAGTGTTGAGATTGAAGATTCTATAGCCTTTTAATTGAGAACTATAGCCAAGGAAAATTCCTTTCTGTGATTTATCATCGAGTTTGCCTCTCTTCTGAGATGGGACATGTACATAGCAAATTGAGCCAAACACCCTGAGATGTTTAGTTATTGGTTTAACCCCACTCCAAGCTTCAAATGGAGTTTTCTATTGCACAACCTTAGTGGGAAGCTTGTTTAACAAGTATAAAACAATATACATAGCTTCTGCTAAAATTTCTTTAGTATTTTCTTCTCTGCAAGCATGCATCTTGCCATTTCCATAACGGTTCTATTTTTTCTTTAAGAAACGCCATTCTGCTGAAGCGTATACCCAACTATGAGTTGATGTTCAACACCTGCATTATCATAAAACTTGTCAAATTTAGAGGACATGTACTCTTTCCCCCTATCAGATCGAATTCTTTGTCTCCACAAGGGCTTTGAATTTTTTGAAGATGTGGAACACATTCGATCTATCTTTCCTAAAATATACCCATGTCATTCGGGTAAAATCATCAATGAACAATATGAAGTATCTGTTCTCACTAAGGGAGAAAGTCCTCTAGGGTCCGCAAATGTTGGTGTGCACAAGTTAAAGTTTCTCCTTTGCTTTCCATGTACTCTCTGTTGAAAAAGGCTTCTTGTGTTGCTTACCAAGTTGGCAGGCTTCACATAAACTATCAACATCATGAATTTAAGGAAGATCTCGAATGATATCTCTTTGGTGGATAAGTTTAAGAGCACCTAAGTTGTATTGCCCATATCTCTTGTGCTATAACCTTGTCTCATCACTTTGGGCTTTGTTGGCCTCTTCAATAGAGTCATTCTATTTCAGGGGAGAGCTCTTATTTTGCATTTTGACACGAGCAATCTCCCTCTTTTTTAGATCAAATATAGTGCAGTGATTACCCTCAAAATTGATAGAATATCCATGCTTAATCATTTGAGGAACACTTAACAAATTTTCATTGAGCTCAGGGACTAAAAGAACATCTTTTATAAGCTTAACACCTTTTTTGTTGTCGATTTGTACAGTCCCTTTGCCTTGGGATTCCACCATTGCTCCGTTGCCCATTCGAAGAGGAATCTTCACAGAAGTGTCAAGACTAATGAAGATTTCTTGATCATAGGTCATATGACTTGTGCATCCACTGTCAATAAGCCACCTCTTATTGTCTTTGCTGGAGCTTACATCTTGACAAGCATAGAATAAGCAGTCTTCATCATTACTTTCGGTAAATTTTGCATGTTGTTCTTGATTATTCTGCTGGCCATATTTTGCTCTACAATCTTTCTCGATATGGCCAAACTTCTTACAAAATCTGCATTAGGGCTCACCTTTGAACCAACAATCCTTTTCTAGATGATTGGTTTTGCCACAAGTGCCACATGGAGGAAATTTTCCTTTATGGGATGCATTTCCTATAGTGCCATTATATGCTCGAACATTCTTTCTTTCTTTTTCGAAATATTTGTCTCTGCCTTTACTGCCTTTTTGCTTTGATGGCTTTGCTTGATGCCTTATTTGAAAGGCACCTTCTATTGAGCCTTCTGCCCTTTTGCTTAATTTTGCCTCATGTGCTAGTAAGGAGCCAAACAACTCAGTAACACTGAGACTACTCAAGTCTCTAGATTCTTCGATGATTGAGATAATTGTGTCGAAATCTTTCGTTAGGCTAATGAGCACTTTATGAACTATTCTTTGATCAAGAATAGTATCACCATAAATTTTCATTTGATTTACTACTTCCATGACTTTGGAAGAGTAATCTTTCATACTCTCACCATCCTTCAACTTGAGATTCTCAAATTATTGAGTTTGATGAGTCTCACTTGTGCAATTCCTTAGAACTCTTCCTAGAGTGTGGCCCATCCTTCTTTTGTTGTTAAGACTCTAATAATTCTTGGTAAATGGAGTCAACAAGAGCATTATGGATGTGAGCCAATGCTTTTAGCACCCTTAATTGAGCTTCTGTGTCTCGCTGCCCTTCTCTTCTTGGCCCAAAGTCATTTTCTTCAATCTCCCATGAATCATTTGCTTTAAAAAAGAGTTTCATAATGTGATTTTAAGTGAGAAGATTATAAACCGTATGATGTGAATGTGAATGTAAAACAATGCATGATTATATGTGTAAGTATATCCAAAATTTAATTAAATTTAAAGTTCAAGGCCATGCAAGATTGCAGTGTGCCTTGTGAAAACTCTTGATAATTGTGTCACCATCTTTCGTTGATTCATGTTATTTTTGTACTGCTATAGTAAATATTATTTGAACTATACTTTTCTTTGTTGTTCTTTATTCACTTATTGGGTAATTTCTTCAAAAATAAATTACTCGCCACTCTACTATTCTCTTTAGTTTGATTATTT
>CATIWM010202155.1:0-10308 GCA_949671775.1 Mallotus repandus | reverse complement strand
GACCAACTTCACTCGTGAAGCCTGTTGCTTTCAGGAAAAATTCGAACGTTTAGGCCTTCAAAAAGGCAAATTTGTGTTTTAATTGCCTTAAAAGTCTTATTTCCTAGTTTGTTTAGGTTTGAACTCTTATTTTCTAGTTTGATTAGGACTTGTTTTAGGGTTTCTATTTAAGAGTTATTGTTTTGACTTTTGTATATCAGATTATCAATAGAATTCGAATTTTCTTTAAATTTTCCAAAATTCGTTGAATTTTGATGCCTGTACCTTATAATTAAGAATCGCAGACATAGAAGATTAGTGATTGACAATTGTGAGCAATTCAACAATCGTTGATAGTTATCTTACACTCTTTCTGCTACGTCACTATACTTATGACGTGGCGTATATTTAAGGAATATTCCTCTGCTGGCTGCCACATCAGCATTTAGCCACCATATCACTGGTGGATGAGACTTAAATCAAAGTTGGGTGATTGAAATGAAACTGATTAATATTTAATATCCAATATGAAATTAGTGCAAGATTGGGTACCCACCCATATATATAACCCGATATATCTCCTTTAGTTATTAGACATGTCTCTCTTATTTTGTTATTAGATGTTCTTGATGGTGGATCTATTGCATGCAAATGAATTTACAGATGAATTCTACAGAAACTTGTGAATTCATTATAATTAGTGCTACCAAGTATTCATTTCTTTAATAACATCCAGTGGCCAGGTGCTATTTCAGTTCAAGAAGAAGTAAATAACTAAAGAGTGTTCAAATTAAGCCAAGATATGATAGGTTACTGTATAAAGTTAGTCAAGAATCATAATGCATACGACAGTAAAAACTCCTAGCAATAATCCCAACCACTTGTAGAGAAGATCTTATATCATACTTAAAATATTTGAAATTTTAAAACCAGCCCATGGTAAGCTGGTATAAGACAAAGCAGCTACCCCAGGTATAGGTATGCTTGCAGAACATATTTCATATATGGGTAGTTAACAATGCTCTTACAGTTTTAAGTTAAATTCATAGTATAGATATGCAACAATGCCTATGTGTGGTATATACAGAATTATTTGGGTATACAAAATCTCTCTAGTACATTTGAATTATTTAAATGTAATCCTATAATCCATCTCAATAGTGGCATAGGCCATTATATATATTGTTCTGAATTTATGTGAGATTGATAGCTAGAGCTAGATAACACCTTCTGCATCCTCAATTTATATTGAATTGCAATGGTAAAAAAAAAAACTCATTTTTCCATTGAATAAATAGAATTTAGCAGATGAATTTTGTTTGTGCACTAAAAACCTTCCATTTTTCTTTTCTAATTCTCAATGTAGGATTTATCAGCAGTCACCATTTTGATATTTTGCATTGCTGCATCTAATCTAATCATTGCTGATGGCCGAAGGAACTTTAATGTGGTAGATTTTGGTGCTATTGGCGATGGCCATACTGATGATTCCAAAGTAATATTCATTTGAGTGTTTTTTTGGAATATATATATGTATACGCGCGGGCACACATGTTTGTAAAGTATTTCTTTATAAAATGATGCATTTGCATGAGGTTTATAGACACATTAGATGATTTCATCCATTTTTCTTGTACATAAACGATCTTATAAAAATGATTGTTTTTATTTTATTTTGATCTGACTTTTGGTATTAATTTTATTCGTTTCTTGAAAAAAGAAAAACTAATTACTTTAAATTATTTTTTGTAGTACGTAAATGTACATATATAGAAAAAATGATTTTTTTAATTTTATTTTTATCGATTTGTGGCACTGATTCTGTTACTTTTACGTTTATTTGAAGGCCTTTCTAAATGCATGGAAAGCGGCATGCGCTGCAAAAGATAGAGACACATCAACCCTTGAAATACCTACAGGCATATTTTTGTTGAACCCTTTAACGTTTCAGGGTCCATGCCAATCTACAGTTCATGTCCAGGTACAATAATTGCACGAATAATTTGATTTTTTTAAGAAAAAAAAATTTATACATCTTTGAAAAATGATGATATTTTCCATTACTAAAAGTATAGGTAAAAGAAAAGAAATGATCAGAAATTGGAACAAAATTATAGTTTATATATATATAAGAAATTATTTGCTTGTTGACAGGTTTCAGGAAAAATAGTAGCACCTGGTACTATTGCTGAATGGCGCCCCAGCTGTACCAGGGCTTGGTTGCTCTTCAGAGCAATAAATGGTTTGATCCTAGATGGTTCAGGTACAATTGATGGTCAAGGCTCAGATTGGTGGAAAAAAGTAATATTTTGTTTCATCCCCTGCAAATCCTATTCACATATATATAAAATTTTATAGATTTTTTCTGATTTTTTTTATCAGGGAAAGAGAGATGGGTGCAAGAGACCAAGGGTATGAAAGCACTTGCAATCTTACTATTTTTCAATTACATTTTTCATGTTACTATAAAAAGACTAAATATTTAATAATAATTGCAGGCATTACATTTTCAGAACTGTAATAACGTCAGGTTAAATGGACTCACTCATATTAACAGTCCTAAAGTACATATTGGTGCTAATGGCTGCAATGGTGTCTCTATCTCTAATGTTCATATCTCAGCTCCTGAAAATAGCCCTAACACTGATGGAATTACTATTGCTGGATCAACCAATGTTGACATATCTAACTCTGTAATTAAAACTGGTAACTGATTGATTTCAAAGCTCATTTGTTTAGTTCATTTTACTTATTTGATCACTTTTAGATATAGTAATTCTGATGACTAATTATCAGTTTATTAATGTTGATCTTATGAAAACTTATTGTAGGTGATGATTGTGTTTCTGTCAATGGAGGCTGCTCCTGTATCAACATTACTCATGTTACTTGTGGACCAGGTCATGGAATTAGGTTTGTAGCAGGAAATTTGTATATATATACACACACATATAGATTTAGAGAAGGTTTATTTAGTTGGATTTAATCAAAATCGTTTATTTCAGTTGGAATGTGAGATCTAATTGTACGTATTTATATAGTATCGGAAGCTTAGGAGATAAGGGTCGTGATGACAAAGTGGAAAATGTACATGTACAAAATTGTACTTTTATCAGAGCCAAAAATGGTGTGAGAATCAAGACATGGCCGGTAATGATTGATAATAATTACAATAATAATATTCAACTTTATTATATATCATTGATTAATTGAGTATTTCTTTAATTTTTTCTAGGGTGGCTCTGGTTATGCTAGAAATATTTCATTTGAGGGAATTATACTCTATGAAACTAAAAATCCTATCATAATAGACCAACATTACTGCAATGGACACAAATGCACTGAGAAGGTAAAGAATTGAATTTTTATTTTTATGTGTCTATATATATAAAATTTGAGTACGGAATTTTAGTATATAAAGGGTTTTAATTTAAATTTGAGATGCTTTAAGATTTATACAGAGAACTGATGAGCCATTTGGATGATGTTTTTGCAGGCAGTTGCAGTAAAAGTGAGTGGAATAAAATATACTGGAGTGGAAGGAACATCTGCAAGCAAACAGGCAATAACACTTGATTGTGCTGATATAGGTTGCAATAATATAGTAATGAATCAAATTAATATTTCATCATCAAATCCTGGAAAGGAAATCCATGCCTTCTGTAGAAATGCTAAGGGAAAATCTAGCTCTACGAGACCTGTTGTTCCTTGCCTGCTCTCAGGGTAATATGTTAATTAAATTGTTACAAAAACCTTTCTTAAAATCTTCATTTTCATCAATGTTTTCTTTTAGTTGTTACCTATACATGCAGTGATCATTAATGCTATTGCCATTGTATACTTTAAAGAAAATTTCAGGCTGGTCTCATTTCTTGTTTTGCTCTTAAAAAGATAGCGTATAATGCCAAAACTAAAAGACGTGGGCAGTGGCTGTCTGCTAGTTAGACTGATATAAATAAACTAAAGGAGATTAGCCATTGGTGCAGTTTCAAATTAGCAAAGAGATGCAATTAACTAATTCATATTTATCCATGAAAACAGTTTAAATGACTAATACGTGTATTGCATGCATGTAAAGTAAACACATTGGTTGAAATTTCCTCAGTGATAATCTCAGAATCAATGGTAGTCAGTGCCTCGGATTTGCATTATTAATCAACCCTCCCTAACTATCCACATGAATGGATGGGACCAATGACCACTCCCAACTTATGAATTATTGTTAGGTTGGTCGTCTTAGAAGACATATATATATATTCCAAAAATCTTGAATTATTAGTTTCGGCATAAATTAATTTGGGAGATCTTTATAGAAAAAATTTATATCAATTAAAATTAAATTAGTTATAATTCAGTAAATTTTAAATGAAATTAGTAGTTCGAATAAAAAAAAATATAGATTAAGAAAAAGAGATACATAGATTACAATAAATGTATTTATTATAAAAAAAATACAATAAATGCGTTTAAAGTACATCAAAATTGTGTGCGATTTTATTGTTGTTTTAAGTTTCAAAAATCCTTAGAAGCAATTTCAATAGAAAGAGATAGACATTAGACTGCTGCACTATCGGTTGTGGGGAAATCTGAAAAGTGGGGTCAGGATAGGAGCCATTAATTGGTTGGATTGTTGAGGTCCTGAAGAACTCATAATTAAGGTATAGCTGCTGCATGGTGGTAGTTTTTGTAACGTCTTTGTTCATATCACAAGTCAAAAGAATTCGGATTTACTTACCCTAGCCAGAATCCAATGCCTTCAACCAATTCATGTATATTAATTCTTTTATTGGAAAAGAACCCTTATATTAGTGCAATTTCACTTCTCAATCTCATATATATATTTATCGAAACTAAAGTCAAATTTGAAATAGTGACAGTTAACTAATATTAATTTCTAATAAAATTTATCTTTATTATTAATTAAAGTTAAAAAAATTGCCAGTAAATGAGTAATTAAATAGTAAATACTCTCCAAGGGTAAAATTTAGGGTTCAGTTATTGTCATCGTCAATTTAAAAAGGGAGAGTTGCTTCTATTGTGTAGTCCATTAAAATTTAAATAATTTGACATCTTTATTAAAAAGAAAAAGTTAAAAAATAATTAATTAAATTAAATTAAATTAGCTTCTCCTAGTATGTCAATACAATATCATTATAATAATAAGTTTATCATACCAAAATCGGCAAGGGTATGCTTTCTACATATAATATATAATCTTATCAGAAAGTCAGGTTCAAATCAGTAAGTATTTTTTTTAAAAAAAAAAAAAAATCAACGGTCTCTAGGTAGGTTTAAGGTGATTTTGGCAGTAAAATAAAGAGGAAAAGGCTAAACAAAGTAAGTACACAACATCACCAATTGTATTTGCTTGTCATTTTGCTCTTTTTTTTTCTGAAGAAATCAGTACAAGTCATAACTACAAGTAAGAAAAAGTATACTCTCTTATAGGCTACGCTATTGAGTTTTGTTCTGAGGAGGCGTAAAGTTTCCTGCCATTCTTACTCTGGATTGTTAATTAGCTTTGGCACCTTATGGTATCTTCCTTGCCTCGACTTACTATGTTGTTCAAAATTGAAAATCTCTAAGCCTATATATATACATATGTAATCACCATAGCTAACTATCACACTGTTTTTGTACTGAATTATATTATATATAATACCCTTTTCTCGCAATTACATTCTATACTTGAAAAACTTTATTTCTGCTACATTAATGGCCACAATTACTCTTGAAGAGCTCCACACTTATCATGCTATTGATCGAGAAATATTTTCTCGACTGGTTATAACCATGTTGCGTGATCCAGCTGAATCTTTGCTAGTGATGGCTACTTGGCTGTGGCTAGAAGAGAAGGGGTATCCTAGCCTGATAGTGAAAATGATAGACCTATCGAATCTTTTGGTGAACGCTTTGGCTGAGGAGATTGTTTTGTGCCTCCAGTGTCTGGAGTCCAACACTTTTCCTGTCTTACCTGTTGGTGGCATTACCAGCATCCCACTTACTGCAAGAATTATGGAGAACAACATTTCTTTAGAAATGTTTTACCATAATAAATTCGCTGCAATAAGTGGGATCAAGATTTTTCTCAACACTGTTTGCTCTAAAATTTTTACAGATATTCTGCAGCATGTTTTAGGAGCTACATCAACATCAGCAGATGGGTCTCTTGTTGTCCCTGGTTTCCCTCATCCTATATTTGGTAACGTTACTATAGTTCCAAGGTCTTTGGATTTTCTCTTTCTTACAGGAGGGTTATGGGGTTGGGGTCCTGACAACAATGCCCCTGAAGATGACAGGACAATGTTCCTTACCTTTTCCCGAGGTTTTCCTGTGAATGCCGAAGAAGTTAAAGAACTTTTTACGAGGTTACATGGAGAATGCGTTGTCAGTGTGCAAATGCAAGAAAATGTACTTTCAAATGAGCAACCTTTGTTTGCTAGAATGATCTTAGACTCTGTCTCTGCTGTTGATAGAATCTTGAATGGAAAACGCGTCGCCAAGTTTCGGATTAATGGTAAGCACATCTGGGCTAGGAAGTATGAACGCAGGGATTAGGTCCCTCTAATTTATCCTCCTACCCAATGAACTCCAGTTCTTCACCATATATGTCCTTTTAGTCCTTCAAATCAAACTCCTCCAAAAAAAAAAAAATCTCTCTCCACATCTCCGATCTCCAATTACTTCAGCTAAGCCCTAGATGGCTTTTTAATGTATCCTTCTATAAATCTACTGCTTGTGTGTTTTGTATCCTTCTATAAATTAATCTATTGTCAGTTGTTATGTATTTTTTTTCCTTTTCTTAAGTATTGTTCATGTCATGTGTTTATCTTTTTTGTGAAGGAGAGACTTCGGTGAGATGTGAATATGAACATCCATTTCTAATATATAAACGAGCACAATGTTTTTTCTTTGTTTCCAATATTTATATTTCATATAGTTTTTACAAATAGCTGTTCAATTTGATAGTTTAATTGTGGATTTTTATTTTCTTGTGTGTAATTTTTAAAAATAACCGTCAAACTAGTAGTTTAATCTGTGAAAAAATGCATCTACATTATTTGGCGAGAGTTTAAATATTTGTTAGCACTATTTTAGCCATGTAAAATAATTACTAAGTCATATATTTAATCATTGAATAAACTACCAAATTATATATTTAATCGTCAAATAAGTTAAAGTTTAATTGTTGAATGAACTGGTAGTTTAATTAATCGTCCAATGTTTTTTTTATTTAGCAAGAGGTCATATATCTACTGGCAATACTATTGTAGTTAGCGAGAGGCCAGGTATTTATTGACACTAGTACAATTATTTAAAGTAAGTATTAAGTTAGATTTACTTAACGAAACATCAGATATCTATTAGCATTATTATAATCATTTACGAATGAGGTAATGCGTAAGATATTTTAATTAATTTTTTATCTAAAAAATAAAAATATCAATTAAGGTTATAAATTTCTAATATTTGAATCAACCCCATCTTCCATCTTCCCTTTCCCATTCTCCTTTTCAATACTAACATGACTAACACAAATTATTTGTAATGAAGCCAAAAAAATTAGTCAGCTCGGAACGCATAAAAAAGAAGAGTTGTTTGCATATATAAATTTGTTGATAATCATTTATAACGCGGGTAGCGATAACAACAGTATTGTCGTTATCCGCACATTTTATCAAAAAGTCCTTTCCAGTTAGATGGTCTCTCTATATTAAGGGCAAAATAGATTTTTAATAAAAAATTATCACATCACGGGCCGCAATGTCACAACCCGCTCGTTGTCTCACATTTTTTTTTGAGTGTAACTAAATAGTACATGAATTTATTTTGGTTATTTATTTTACTTAGGGTTTGAAAATTGTTATAGGTTTATTTTCCTATTTTTTTTATAATAAAATGCCAACAATAATCAACCTATGAGCTGTACGAGTATATAACCATATGAATCTTGTGATTGTTAAACCAAAATAATCAACAGGGGTTATTCCTGTTGAATGGACTTTTGTCTATATGTATATATCCAAAAGCCTAATAATAATAGACAAGAAACTGATTTAAGGCCTCAGTCAAAATGGCCTGCTAGCTATAGCTTCCAAATCCATACAAAAACTGGAATCTCAGATACTCTGTCAGTCACAATCAACATAGAACAGTTGAAACATCATTTCACAATAAATCTATTTATATATGTATATTCATATATACATATACGTGAACAATATTGTTGTTCGCATGCATGTTGTGGTTCTTTGCTAGCTTCAACAATGTTTACGTTTGATCACTTACTCATTAAGGCTTCTCTAAACCAAGCTTCTTCAACTTCCGGGATCGAACAAGCATGCACCCTTCTTGTCACTTCGTTTGGCCACCGTTTTCACAGTCAGGATTTCTACAATATTTCCTAATTCAAGATATAAAAAAAAAAAAAAAAAAAAACTAAAAAATTGAATGTCAATGACAGTTGCTAGCGGTTAAAATTCTCTCAAAATGACAGTTATTTTTCCTCGTGTTTTTCCATTTATCCTGTCTTGCGTTCTGCAAGTTGGCATTGTCTTGTGTTTTGCAAGTTTTCTTCCTTGTCATTGGTTCTTGTTATTCTCTGTTTGGTTGCCCCTCTTCGCTTTTTTTGATATTCAATGGCTAGTAGTAGTAGTGGACATCGACAACAGGATCTGGTCCAGGAACAGCATTCCCACTCTGATGAGGGATTGCCTGTTGGAAATGGTCTGGTGATTAAGGCGGCTGAAGTGCAGGGTGTGCACCTTGATAGTGCACTTTGTCTTGTGGGAAAGTTTCTGACTGACAGACCTGTGAATTTTATTGCCATGAAATTGTTAAAGATTTGGACAATCAGATCTTTTCTTTTCAGTTTGTGACGACCAGTTTGTTGTGTAATTGTTGAAGATTTGGGCAATCAGATATTTTCTTTTCAGTTTTTTCGTGATCTCGACTTGGAGCGTGTGCTAACTCAGGGTCCTTGGTCTTTTGACCAGCATTTGCTCATTTTGTGTCCTTTTGATGGGTTGATTGCACCAAAAACACCCTATCAAATTAAATTTTATTGCACTATCCATCATTATTATCACAAGTATTTGTACATGTTTAACCACCATTCTCTTTAATGCACCATCCGCCATTATTATCACAAGTGCTTGTGCATGTTTCACCATTATTCTCTTTAATGCACCATCCACTTGTAGGTTGCTCCACCATCAATGGGGCACCATATCGGATCTCGAATCGTTCTCCTTCCCTATTGTAATTAGCCAAAAATTATATATACATTTATAATGCTTGTGTTGCTTTGATCTAACGGCTAAACTCTTACAGATATAGCGGGAGATCCTGTATTGAATATCTGCTTCTTCTTTTTTTCAAATTTTATGTAACCACCCGAATTTATTTTGAAAATTTTAAAATATATTTTGAGACTTGCAGTGTTAATAAATATTTTATTAATACTAAAATTATTATTTTGTAAAATTAAATTTGAATAATTGGTGATAAAAATTATTTTACTTATTAGTTTATAAAAGTGGGTTAATTTTATTTTAATGAAATTATTTTATTATGTATTTTAAGATTTAGAGAGAGGAGTTGATTTTTTATGTAGTATTCTTCTATTATTATTATTATTATTATTATTATTTAAAAAAAAAAAGACAAGGACAGCAGCTTTTATTGAAAAAAAAAACGTGAGAAAATTTTTTTTCTTTCTTCTTTTTCTCTTTCTTTTTCTTCTTTTACCATTTCCGTCCGGCGCCATTTCTGGCCACCTCAGCAGGCGAGGTCGGTCTCTTTTGAAAGCTCGTCCTCCGGGCTTGTCAAATCTTCAAACCGTTTCGAGTTTAGACTCTGGTAACCACTCCGTTTATCAATAATTCGATTTTGAATATTTTGAATTTTTTTTGTTGATTTGAGCTTGAATTTGATTTTATTTGAGATAATTGCTTTAGGACTGATTGTTTTAGAGATTGTGAGCTATCTAAATATGATTTTTATTTATTTTTCTGAAAATTTTGAATTTTTCCGGGTTCAGGTTACTGTTTATGATACTGTTCCAGACAGTTCCGGGTCAGAAAAATTTTATATTTTTAATAAATTTTTTGTTATATTTTGAACAAGCTTTGTGAAGAAAGTTTATTAAAATTATGTCTATAAATTTTATTATGAATTTTTGAAGGTTTATGTAAAAAAATGAATTTTTGGAAAAATTAGTATAAATGAGTAATTTTTATATTTTTGTTGAAATTAATGTAAATTAATATGTTTTAGATAGTATTTGAGTAATAAATGGTATAAAAATAATTTTTATAAATTATTTCC
>CATIWM010202136.1:0-16939 GCA_949671775.1 Mallotus repandus | reverse complement strand
AATGAGTTCAAAGATGATGATACCAAGACTATAGATGTCACTCTTCATGGTGAACTTGTTTGTGGACATGTACACTGGGTCTATGTAGCCATATGTACCTTTCAGACCAGAGTTGCACCCATCATAGGCCTAGGCCTCTTCCTTTAAAAGTCCAAAATCAGCAACCTACAAGAAAAGGGATGTAAAACTTAGAATCATGATATCATCATCAAGTATTGAGTTTCTGGCAACTTAAATTCTTAAGTAGTCGCCTTAGACAACCTGCCATGCTAGCTTTGTACATTTTGAACTAATATTTCAAAATTAACCTGAGATAGCTTACTTTTCTGGCATTGATTGGTCCAACAATATATTAGCAGATTTTAAATCTCGATGTATGACAGGTGGGACTGCCTGTTCCAAGAAAATGACATGAATGGCCGCATGTACAAAGACAGCATTCCACAAGGCAACTATGAGGTTATGTAACTCAGCTTACCCCTTCATGAAGATACTCAATTCCATGTGAAATATCTAGAGCAATTTGAAGCCTTTCTTCCCAACCCAAATCTATTTCTTCTTCATCTGTGGCAACATGTCAAGGGATCAAACAAAGCTCCATCTTATAAAATCAGAAATTGAACTGTCAAAGTTATACATCCAAATCTAGTCAGAATTTAATAAACATGCAGTTAAAAATACAACCAAAGTTGCAATATGCATAATCAACTGCAAGCAGTGATAAAACAGATGCCTTAGTTACTAGATGAAGATAAGGAACAGTGTTTTGCAAGCAAAGTTAACATCTGATCATTTGATGTGTATAGCTCCACATGCAAATAACAATACCCTAACGTTTATTGCAAACCTACAATATATTCAAATACGCTTCCTCTATGTGCACCAAACATAATGCAGGGCATTCAGCACACAGGTGATATTAGGAACTTAAAATTCAAAAAAATAAGTGATGCGAGGAACTGTGTCCTGTAAATACCACTTCCCCCAGTTTGAGTGTTTCAGCAGGGTAAGAAAAAATCTCAGCAGACAATGACCTTTAGCATATTCTGTTAGAATTGCTTCAGAGCAACTTATTAACTAAAGAAACCCATGAAAGGGCGTAAATTCTCAAGTGTCAAAAATGATGGTGAATCACCAAGATATATGAAATTCTATTTGGAAAAAATGACCAAAAACCAGAATGCATAATGCAGATTTACTCAGGTTTAGTTTCAATACAAAAAATAAAGTAAATGGAGGCTTCTGAGTATACAATATAGAAGATTGGCCAGGCTCCCATTACTCATGAACTCATAGATCAACATATGCTGTCCTTTATCAACACAATATCCTAATAAATTCACAAGATTACTGTGATGAAGCCTTCCCAGTAGAGACACCTGAAAAAGGACAGCCAAAAAATAAACTCAACATAGCATCTTAAAAAAAAAATTTCTGAAACTTCAAAATAATTTATAATTATGAAAGCAACATTCATAGATACAGATGCTGAATGCGGATGGTGATGAATGGTCCAATACATGTTTCATTATGTACATAGTTCCTCATTGTCCAAAACCTATGCGAGTATCTCTACTGGAGCCTCTGAGAATTAACTTTAATAAAAGAGAAATAAACTGTATATTCTCAACAGAATGCTCATAACATACTTCATCTCCTTAAAGATGACTCAGAATATTCTAAATACATACAGGTTCAAAATACAAAGCATGAATAGCCCCTCCAATTTGTCAAAATAAAGCGAAAAGGTCTACATGGTTATAAGATGCCATATAGGCATTCCTCTTACCCTATGTTCTGTGACAAAACAGGAAATTCACTCATCAATTATCTAGTCTAAGTTTTGTTACTGTAGCTCTTACCTCTGTCTAAAACTCTTTTTCCCCCTGTTTGGAATTAGAAGCAAGCACCTTTACAGCTACTGCTCCACCAGGCATCACAGCTTTATACACAGGACCAAGCGAACCTTGGCCCAAAATAGTTGTAAAACTTTGGGTGGCTTTCTGAATATCCCTGGAAAAGCAAAACAAGCAATTTGCTAGACCATCAACTTGATGCTCTTTAAATTGGATAAAGGACTTCAATTCTTCAAAGTCTAAAAATCATATCCATTTAGCTTGATGAAGATTGTTTGGTAAATACTCTAGACCCTGAATTCAAGGTTCCTCTAAAATTAGAGGTCAGTTACCTTCTTTGCATCGTTCTTCTGACTATATGTTCAAAAAAGAACAAACTGGAAACCATAACAATGATTTTAGCATCACATGAATGCAATTGACCCCAAAGAACAAATAAAATTTAAAAAAAAAAAAGGGGCCAAAAGCAAAATGCTTCAGGCTCTATTTTTGTGACAAATATTTTCTATTTTTTTTTATCACCCAAGGATGGTTTCCAAACCATAAATATCTTTATAGATGGGTCTGTACATGGTTAAGGCCAATGTACGATTCTAGCAAAAGAAGACTTAGGCCACATGTAATATGAACTAAACCTCACATGCAAAAAAAAAGGAAAAAAAAAAAGGTTGGCTTGAAATTTAGATATTAAAACTTACTTATAAGAATATAACCTGATGCAGATGTAAACCGATCTTTCCTGTGACGACTCCACCAGAAAAACTGTGAACTTTTGAAAAACTGTGAACTTTTCTCAGGTCTTTCAGGTCCTTGAATGTTTATGGAATGCGCAAGTGATGCACTAAAGTCAGTGCTTGTCCCCAAGCCATTTGTGCGTATGGGAAGAGTTGTAAGACTACACTCATTTGCGCATTGTCGGATATTAGCACGATTCTTGTACCACTTTATGCCCCAAAATACTAGTGAAGCTATCAAGATACCAAGGGCCAAACCAGCAGAGACTCCAACAATAACCAAATCACTTCCATGAACCATTCGTTGGTATCTTTAAGAACTTGAATGATAAAAGCATTTTGTGGTTGAGAAGTCTACTGGTTTACCATAATGAATGAACAAAAGACTGTTAGAAAGAGTATGCTTAACTTTATAAAGAATTTTTTGCAAGCAAGTAAGAACCTGTAAATTATAGAAGTAGAATAGATACAATCTCCTGATTCATGGACAGGTAAGGGAAAGAAGAAAAAACTGATACAAATTTTTGCTAGAACACAAATGCCAGTTGTTGCTATATGTATTATGCAAGATACTCAAAAAGAAGCATGGTGGTAGTAGTAGACACTAAACAGGTCCTCATAATGAAGTATACGGTTTCAAGCACAACTATTAAAAGGTTTCAGACTATGAAAAACCCAACAAGCATAAATGTTCACACTGTGACAGGAAATGAAAAGAGAACCGGAAGAAAGATGTCCAAGCAAGAAATTCATTACAACAGCTATATTTTGGCTCTCGTAAAGCATCAGTTCATATGACAACATCAAATAGACCACAGCAGATATTGGAAAACAATGAAGATGACTAGGAATATCTGCTGTAAGAGTGTCAAGAGAAGGCCATGAGATATTGTACGTTTCTACCAGCCCTTTTCAAGCATTGTAACCCCTCCTATAAACCCTGAGTCTAATTTGTTTTAGAATGATCCAGGAGACTTGCTTATCAAAAAAACACTATTTATCATACAACTTGAGACAGAATAAAGCCATCCATGACTTTCATTTGCTATCAGAGTTTGGTTGCTTACTTACTCATTTACAGAAAAATCAAATTAAACTAGTCTCTTCATCTACAAGATAGCTAGTTAAAAACAAACATAAAGTTAAGCTGAAAGCTGACTTGCAAATTCACGTAATTCATCAAGTTTCCTCATACCCACAATACCAAACCCCCAAAAATAAGCTGATCATCAAGCCCACCATAGACAACAACACAACAACCATAAATATCAAATGGATATTTTCAAAACTCAAAAAAGAACACCACCCAAAAAGCAATACCCACCAAAAACACTCATCAAAACAACAGCACCAAAAAAAACAAAACATTTACAAAAATAAAAAAATAAAAATAAAAATTTCAACTCACATCCTGCTGGTCACTACATACATAAACCTCACAAATTCTTTGTTTCCTCTATGAACTTCCAATCCAGCCAATCAAGAATGATCTGCAGATAGATAAGAATCAAGAAACCGGAGAGTCTTCGTTGGGTCTAAAGACAATAAAGGGAAGAACGAGGGAACGTTCGGTTAGGTGCCAAAGGAAGAAATAAAAAAAAAAAGCATAAAACTTAAAAATACAACAGTTTATTTTTCTAACGATATATAAGAAACAAAAATACACAAACAATAAGTATATTGCATACTATTTTTAATATATGAATAGTATTTTTATTTATTTTTTATTTTGTTAATTAAATATAATTATTTTTATTTTATTAATTGAACATACGTTCAAGGTAAATTATTTTTTTTGACAATTATTCTAACAATATATACTTATTCAAATTATTAGATTTTTTTTTAGTGTTTTGAAGTGTATAAGAAATAAAAAATATATATATGAATAGTTGTGGACACCCTCGGTTTAGTTGGCCCGCAATGAAAGTTCAGTGATGAGATAGTACGGATATTGAATGCAAATGAAGTCCGAAGCTTCCTTAGAATGGACTTGAAAGCCCAAAATCCTAGAACCGAGTCCAAAACTTTGAAATATGAGCCCAAAACTCTAAAACTAGGCCAAAATTATCAAACATAAGCTTCAAGCCCAAGCTCATGCCTTTTGGCCTTAAGGCCCAAGTCAGACTTGGGTGAAGAGGTGATCACCTCTTCAAAGAGGCGACGCCTCTTCACTCTTAGGCATTGGTGAGGCAACGCCTCTTTGGTGGCCGACTTACTTTGCATTAAATGTCATTTAAGTTGCATTAAGTAAGAAATGACCCACATTATAGAATATATGAAGATTTGGGCGTAAAAGTAGGACTTTTGGGGCCGAATTGAGCTGGAAAATGGAGGAAAATGATTTTTTTTGTCTTGGTTTAGTTTTTGGAAATTTGAAAAAGGCAAAGGGTTTGGAGGTTAAAAAGGGAGTTTGGGGCTGGTTTTAGCGGGGTTGGCCATTTTAGAAAGAAAAAAAAAGAGTTGAGAAAAGGAAGAAAATGTTATTGAGAGAAAAGAGAGAGAAAAAAAGGAAGAAGAAGAAGAAGATATAGATTTTCAAGCTTGAGAATCCATTTTCTTGGGAAATAAAAAGGCTCTCTTATATTCAAAGCATCTAAAACAACAGCTCAAGCTTTGAGGGTTCAGTTAGGAGCTCCAAACGTGCTTCAATTAGTGAAAATTTATATTTTCAAGCTTTAAAGTTCTTCATTTCATTTAAAGTTTTATTTCTTGATTTTCAGTTCTTGTTATTGTGTTTGTGTTCATTTGAAGTCATATATAAAGCATGATTATGTGAAATATTGATTGTCGGCGGTAAATTTACGTTTATGTTGCATCTAGTTGATTTTCTTAAGATCTAAGAAACATGTGAATTTTTGTGCCTTTGTTGAAGAGGCGGCGTCTCTTCAATGAGACGTTGCCCCTTCACGTTGAGGCGATTCTAAGTCGCCTCTTGACCAGGAGGGGACACCTCTATGAAGAGGCACCGCCTCTCTGCCAGAATCTTGCTTGATTCAACTTTAAGTCTTAGTATGTATTTCACATGATTTGAGTTTTTCCATGTGTTTATTACATGTTATATCCTCAATTTTATATGTGATTACCATAATATGTGGTTTAACTAAGTGTCGATTTATATTTAAATGAATATTTATGTCTATTATTGTATAGATTTAATTTGATTTATTTGCAGATGATAATTATTATTCTGTAAGAAAAGATTAATTCTTGTTTATTGCAGGATTTTAGTATGATTTTCAATTAAGGAATGTTTGATTCCTTAATTAGTTCTTGAGAGGGTTTTTTTTGGTTTATTTTGCATTTGTTGTATTCTTATAATCGAAAGATTGTGATTCTTAATGCTTTCCCCTCTTATCTTTGAATGTATGTTTGTAAATTTGTTACCATTATTTGTAATAAGTGTTAGGTTAATAAGCATGAAAAGGACAAATGTGCAAACTTGGACATTAAATATAATACTAAAAATGAGTGCAATTCAATGATAATAAGGAAATAATCTAATAATCAAAGATAATAAAATACAAAACATATACAGAGGCCAACCATAAGGTTAGGTGGGCATTCAAAAGCCTATACTCAGTTTCCAAAACCGATCTCTGATAACGGCTTTTGGGAACCTTCGTGGAATCCAGTTGGTGTATAGTGTATCCTGACTTTCATCTTGGTGGTGACTCCATCTCCATTTTGAGCCCCAAGCCCATTATGTATTTCTTAGTAGGCCTTAAGCTCACACAGTGCCGTGGTCGGTCTCAACGGTGTATCCTGACTTTCATCCTGGTGGCGACTCCATCTCCATTTTGGGCCCCAAGCCCATTATGTATTTTCTAGTAGGCCTTGAGCTTACACAGTGTCGTGGTCACCAAACACTTTAGTGCTCACTAGACCCCGCCGCCTACAATAGAACAGTTGTTACATACTATTTTTAATATATAAATAGTATACAAATAGTATATTATTCGTATAATATACAAATTATATATAAATAATATATAGAAAAATTAACACTTTGTACAGGAATTGCCTACAATTCCACAGTTTTTTCTTAGCACCCAAACACTTATGCTCGCACAAAATTCTAACAGTTTTGTTTCTAACACATTCCATGTAGCGCATCCGATTGAATCAAAACTACCTAATTCTTTATCTTACAATTACAATTACAATTATGATAACCTAAACAACCCAATATCAAAAAACAAAAAACAACCTGATTGAATTCATCAAGCTGACGACACCAATTATTTTCTTTTGTTTTTGCTTGTATTGCTAGGGTTTCTTTAATTTTTGGGCTGTTTTTTTGGTTTATTGGGTTTAGCCTATTGGACTCTTATTTACTCTATTTTTTTTAATGAAACTCTTGTTGAAAAAAAAAATTCATCAAGATGCTTTGAAGTTAAAAACTTTGACTAGGCTCACATTCCACTAACTTCGCTCCCTACAAAGCATTTCCAAAAAATAAAAAAAAAATAATTACTAACTGAGTAGTTTTAAAAAAAATGATAAACAATCATATGGCTATTGATGGAGAAAATGTTTTACAATGTTTTAGTGGCTATCTCTGTACAAATTATGTTAGCAAAAACACAAACTAAATCCATGTAAATGCATACTCAAACTGCCCATGCCAATCCATAAAGGAATGCCTGCTTAGAAAGAATTAGAGTTAAAATTCTTGTCCATTCTCTTTTTCATGTGTGCGCTAGATTTTGTGAAAGTGGATATAGGGAACACAACTTACATAAGCAGTTGATGCAATTAAGGTTAGACATAGTATCACTTTCTCACCAACCAATGGATTGATAAGAGGAAGCACCAGAAGCTAAACAAACAAAACAACATGATGCAACATTTCTTAGGCCAAAAAGTTTATAGTGTCTTTTAGAAGTCAAGAACCAATTTAAGAGGCACATAACAATAGAACAACAGAATATTCTTCGCGGAATAGGCAATGGCGAAGAAGAAGAAGAAAAAAAAAAAAGAAAGGGTGCCAAGGGCAAATTATATCATGGACCCCTGTTCATATAGCAATATGAACCAGGGGTCCATCACACGTGGGTGAGAAGGTGTGATGTTTTTTTTCGGCTCTTCCCGTAAATAAAAATTGAAGGTCTTGTGTTTCTTATTCTTACATCTCTAGACTCGTATTTACTTAGCCTTCTGTGTAATGACCTTAAAGGTCAACCTGCTCTTCCTTTGTCAAATCCTCAGTGGTTTTATTTTTTGGGAATTTTGCTTTTCCTTATTCCAACAAAAAAATAATTTTGAAGGTCCATGTGCTACAATGGTTAGGCCTGAAGTAATGCTGCAAAACCAAGGTTTTTGTTTGGTTGCTCTAGAAAGTTTGTCTTTGTCTTGTTAGATTAACTTGCTGCAAAGAATAAAATGATTTTTAGGTTTGCAAACTACATTTCAGATTTATATAGTGTTGATGCGTTAGTGAGAGCACAGTTGTGGCATAAAGGACAATCGTTGTTTGATGATTCCCTTGAATATCTTGATCTTTCATTTAATTATAATTATCTGATAATTGAATATTTTGATCTTATAAACTTGAAGGTGAAGGTCATTGAACATGCAGGTGAAGGTCAATGAATCCGCACTGTAGCTCATTAGCATTTACCCACATGTTCATTAGTAATTGTCTACATATTCATTAGTATTTGCTTATAGGAAATCAGTTTAATAATAAGGTTAATTACTCAACAATATTATTAATTAATATTATTGATTTGATATATTAATATTAAGTAAAAACTAATATTAATATTATAAAAATTAATAGGTTAATTGGTCAAATAATATATGTTCATTGATTAAATCATGAAGGTTCATTAGTTATCAACTGTAACTTTATCACTTTTAATCCTCTAGTTCAGTATTCTATACAGGTTCATTAATAAAAAACTATAAGTTCATTAAACACAATATACATATTCATTTACTATACACTTCAAGTTCTTTAAATAAAAAATGGAATATATGTATATATATGAACACGTTCAAGGTACATTTCATAAAGAGGGCAATATATTAAAAGTAAGCCCCTAAACAAAACATAAAACATAGCATATGTATATAGTTTGAGGTTCTAATAGAAATTTAATTTTGTTTAACATGATTTGAGTTAGTTTGATGCAGATGGGTGTTCTTGTGTTATTGTAAATGGGGAAGTGATTTCCTTAGCCTCACAGTTTTCTTTAAAAGATGTTGAAATCGTGCTTGCACAGGTGGATTTAGACAAGGAATATACGAGCTATATAATTTGTAAATAATTGCATGCTTTTGATTAAGTGATGCTTTCTTGAAGAAAAAAAAAATTAATGGATAAGGCGTGATGGTAGGTTACTGGCCTCAGAGGTTTTGTCATTAGCTTTCAAGAACAAGCCAAAGGAAAATCTACAGTGCAATCAGTAACAGTACCTATCAATCTTTGTCAATCTTTTAAAGGACAAGTATCCTTACTAGGAACCAGAAGAAGAAGAAGAAGAAGAAGAAGTAGAAGGAGAAGAAGTAGAAGGTGATAGTGAAAAAAACAACAACGTGTTTTTTAATTCACACGTGTGTGATGACCTTGGTCCATATTAGAATATGGACAGGAATCCATGATATAACAACTGGGGTGCCGCCACCCTCCAAGAAAAATACCCATTTCGATATTGTACCTAGAAAATGCTACAAATTAATCAAGAAATACAAAACAAAAAGTTTAATGCTTTGAAATAAGAAAAACAGTAAAAAGTCAAGAAAGATAGATTTAATATTAAATTAAATTACTTAACAGAAAAACATTTCACGTACCTTGCTTACTACCCAATGTAAGCTTGAAGAGAAGCTGATTTCGAAAGCAAAACAAAGTACTTTTACAAAGGAGACAACTCCAAGGCAGAAGGTACCTCTCATATGATAATTTTTTTAAAAAATTATAATAATATTTTAATAAATAAATATTTTTAAAAAATATTTTATAATAGATAATTATCATATTAATTTTTTATATATAAAATAATTATGATGTTAATTTTTTTATATGTATATAAAAAAAAATCAATTAATAATATAGGAGACTAGCAGAAACCATTACATAAAACTAAGCTATTTTCAATTAACAACTCCAAAACCTATTGGATCCCACGTAATGTGTGCGTAGCATATATACCATTCCGCATCTAATAAAATTGTCATAGTTTTGTTAGATGGCGTGTAGTGTCACTGTATTTTGTGTGTATTTTAGGTTATTAAAATTCTAAAAAAAAAAAAACTCTAAAACCTATAGAATAAAGTATCCTGAATTAACCCTATTTTCTTGAAACAAAGTTCGTTTCAGCATACAATACAATACGCAAAGGCAAAACGACATCATAGCGCGGAAATAGAGGGGGAGGGAGAGAGAGAAAAGCAAAAACGACGCCGCTTCAAGTCAAAAATCAAAAACAAAAGCAAAGGATAGATTCACATTTTACACTGTGTTTGGAATGGGAGGAAAGCGGGGAGGTAGAAAATGGGAAAGGAAAATAGTTTTTTCTTATTAAGAATGAGGGAGGAAAGTGTAAAGAGGAATGAAAGTGAGCTTTATTTATTTTTCTATCTTATCTCTCCAAATTGGAGAGAAAATGGAGAAAAAAGAGAGAAAAATTTTACTAAACATTTTATTTTACAATTTTACTCTTATTGTATAATTTGTCTCTTCACTTATTATTTTAGTACATGGACAAAATAATAAATATATCATATTTTTGTTTTTTTAATATTTCATTTTCCTAATAAAAATACCATAACTTTTTTTTTCTTATATTATTTTTTTCAAATCTAAACACAATAGAGGAAAATAAGGAAAGAAAAATTACATAATTTTCCTCCTTATTTTTTCCTCCCTTTCCAAATACGAAAAATTTCACAATTGGTGTTTGGACTTTTTAAATTTTGCTATCTTGGTGTATGAACTTTTTTTATTTTTTATTTTTAGGTGTCTGAACTCATTATTTTTTGTTTAGAGAACTGCTTCTGGCCGGCCATTGGTGGTCTGAGTGCTGAGTCAGCGACGGTGGGACCTACATCTATCTGTATCAATTGCCATGTATGTAAGAAAGATAATTTGACAAAAATAACCCTAAATATCCCCTCTTTTAAAGTCTTCTTCTCTCCTTACATAAACTATTCTCTTCCTCGTCAAATTAGAAACAAGGTTACTGAAAAGAAGAAATTATAGAAGGAAGAAAGGCGTTGAGATGAAGACATCGACCACTCTTGTTATAAAAAAAGAAAAAGGAAAAATGGAAGCTGAAATCAGATGCAAGATATTGCTAACCTTGAGGAGTAAAGATATGTTATCTCGGGAGATGGGCATGCAGAAAGAATTAAAGCTTGACGTTATACAAAAAGAAGAGGCCTGGGGTTTGTTCCAAATGATAGCAACTGATGCAAAAGAAAATTTACTTTTACAGAAACTGAAATTGTCAAAAAATGCTGATAATTGCCTCTTTTACTACTAAAAGTAGCAAAAGATTTACAAAAAAAAAAAGGAGTTACATGCATAGGAGGATAAGTTGAAGCAATTATCTACATTTGAAAATGAAGAAATAAAAAAAAAATACACTCAGTTCTAGAATCAAGCTATGAGAATTTGCCTGATAATGAAGTTAAATCATTTTTCTTGCTTTGCAATTTGTTGGGGCAATCTAATATTCAGATCCAATCATTGATTGATTATAGTATGGGTTTGGGTTTATTTAAGCGCATGGCTAGCATCGAAGAGGCAAGAAATAGAGTACATACTTTGATTGATAAGCTTAAAGATAAGTGGTTGTTGCTTGATAGTGACATGGATGGTTTTGTGATAATTTCAGTTGCTGGGATTACCATCCCTAAGAGTAGAGATTCTACTGATCTTCACTAAAGATTCTTCTTTGCAAATCTTGGATTCTTTCTTTCAGGGGACTATAGAACTCAAACTAGTATATCTGAGTGGAATGAATTTTATGTCGTTGCCTTCATCGTTTGGTTTCCTAGTAAACATTCGTACCTTGTGTCTGCATAGAGATCATTGGAATGCTGGAGCAATTAGACATGCTTAGTTTTGCAGACTCCTATATTATTGAGTTGCCGATAAAAACTGAGCATTTGAGTCAACTGAAGTTGTTAAATTTGAGTAATTGTACCAAACTCGAAGTTATTCCAGCAAATGTGTTATGCAAACTGACAAAGTTTGCATCCATATAAATGCAACAGAAGAAAGGCTTTCAAAGCCTTTCCATTGTGTTCCATCATCATTCTAATCATGAGACAGATTTGTCATTGTTGGGCAATCCATAAACCATAGAGATTGGAGGGGAGTGAGGTAACAAATCAACTCCTCTTGTAGAAATTCTAAATCTATCATTCTTCCAATTGTTAAGTCTCTTAATTTGAAGAGAGGAGGCGAAGAAGAGCAAGACTGAGATCCTGAAAACATGTTCAATATCTGCATCAATGACTTCACACCTGCACATCGTTAAATTTTATTCTCCAACCTACCTCTCAAATTGTTTAATGCATGCAATTCTTGAAGTCCAACGCTATGCTCTACGAAAGAGTTATCCTTGGCTAGCGTTAACAGAGATAATCTTTCGAGGCGTGTCCATTTACCAATGCCCCATGGCATGTATGTCAACTCATAGCACATGCTATTGTCAAGATCTCTAAGACTGGCTAACTTATGCATATCCTTTGGCAACTGTGTTAATTCTTTACAACCAGAAAGATTCATAGCAGCTTCAAGTTTTGGAAGTGGAAAATTGTTATAAAATGGAATATATTATGGTTGGTGAAAGTGAAGAGAACAATGAAATGGTTGAGTTCAATCAGTTGGTCTCCTTGAAGCTACTCAGTTTACCAAAACTAAGAAGCTTTTGCAAGGAAAAGAAATAATGGACAGCTGATGTAGCAGTATGTGAGGAAGCTTCATCTTTAGTACTTTTCAATACATCAAAGGTATATTTATTTATGGATGACAATCATATTTGGCTTATATGAGGGTCTTATATGAAGACCAATCTTCAATGTTTCAATAGATAATGTGACAGTCTTGCATGAAGAATTAAGTTTGACTAACAAAATGAAGAAGCTTGATTTTTTTTTGAAAATAGAACGGTGTTGAGCTAAAAGTGTTAAGTTAATTTGTGTTTCATTAATTAGGGTTAGTTTTATCTTTCTAATTACTTTTATTTTTGTTAATTTTATCATTTCCTTTTTTTTACTTATATGGCGCCTAACATAGCAAAATATAGGTCCCACTACTGCTGACTCAGCACTCAAACTACCGATGGCCGGTCAGAAGCATTTCTCTAAACAAAAAATAATGAGTTTAGACAACTAAAAATTAAAAAAAAAAAAGTTCATACGCCAAAATAGTAAAAATTTATTAAAAAGTCCATGCACCAATTGCGCAATTTTTCCTTCCAAATATAGTGTTAGCGACGGAGGGTAGAGAAGATGAGAACAAAAGCATGTCGTCCTCTCCGTCGAAGAGAAGAGCATCATCACCTGTAAGCCATCGCCGTGGTCGTGAAGAAGAACTGGACCTAACACGGAAGCGTCCATCTTTGTCGAAATCATCAATATCATCATCGAGCAGTGGTAATCTTCTTCTAGTCTGCTATTACCCTTACTGTTCCGAATATCTCTATCAGATATATGTTTTAAGTTCAGAATCTTTAGGCGTGAGTGCTATTCATCCTCCCGTTCCTTTGGATCCACTTTTTAGTCTTGATCGGAGCTATGCCGGGGGAATTGCTTTTGGAGTTTCCTGCTCCAATTTCTATATGTTTGGTGGCAAAGACAACAACACACGGCAATGGACTGCTGATGTCTATAGGTATCCCCTCAAAGATATGATAGGGGCAACAATTTTTTCCCCGTTGCAAATGTCGTCCCTCACCAATATACGACCCATGAGAGCTCCAAAATATGCTCCCATTTCTGTTTGCGTTGGTTCCATCATTTGTGTTTTCTCATCGCTGTTATTCACCTCGTTCAAACTCAGTGGGTATCAATTTCAAAGCCCTAATTTTGAACTTTTCGACCCGGTGAATGAGTGTTGGTTACCGCTCCCTGAACCCTTCCAGTACTCCAACCAACCCAGTGACCGCTACACTGTTGAAGCTTATTCCATTTCTGAAAGAGATTGTAAGCTCTACATCTCCACCAGGCAGGGCATCTTCTACATCTGCCTAGAGAACCCTACCAACACCACATGGCAGCGCCTAGATCTGTCCTCAGTTCCCCGGTTCCCTTTTGTGGGTAGAAGTATCATCGTAGGTGATTTCTGTTTCACTCCCATATGTGGATATGCATTTTCGGGTGCAGATGCGTTTGATGAGCCCCATGTGATTGGGGTCGAAGAAGACTGTGAAGACAGTGTGTGTCCTGTAAGTAATCAGGGTGCCAATATAGCTCCAGCAATGGGATCTTTTATTATCGTTAAGGCTGGTTTTGATTCTCTTGATAAATTTTGGTTAACTCGAGCCTACACTACGCCTCTTCTTGAAGTCAACATTGTCGAAACTCTTCATCATAATAAGGCTTTGGTCGGATTACCCCCAATTTCTCCTGTAAGGGCGGTCAAGACTTTTAGATTTATCTTGCAAAGTGTTCGCGTTGACAATCTGGCTGTCAAATGTGTCTTTGTTGTCTAATATACTATGAATGTCCTGCTTTTGTATTTAGAAGTCTGAATCTAACATATAGAAGTATGTAAGATTACATCCTTTAAGTTTTAATTATTGCCATTAATTTTGACATTACTCGCTACTTTTTTTTTTTTTTTGGTTTACTTTACTTTTAGTAACTTGGTTCTGGTTCTCACTAAATTCAGAATTTGGAAGAATATTCTTAAGTGTTGGTTGTAATTTGTATTGTAAACACTCAATGGTGTAATTTTTATGCCTTCATCGATGCACTCAGATACATTGCTGTTGTTGACTTTGAGAACTTCATGTACTGTGTTTGACTTTTATGGTATAATCTTGGATGTGGATCTCATTATGCAATTCTGAATTTGGAATAATATCTGAAATTTTGTTGTATTTCTATCTTAGAAGTGCTTAATTTTCAAAGAAGCTAAGATGCTAAAATTTACCACAACTTATGACCCTAAAAACTTGTTATAAGAGTTTGAAAATGATTCTTTGACTGTCAGTATATTGTGTTGGCACTATTACTTGTTTTTCTCCTTTGCTTGTCGGATTGTCGACAACTCGTGTATTGGGTTTGATAATTTGCAAGTTCGTTGTGGAACCTGATGTTTTGACTTCTGTGGGATGCGCCGCCCATTCACTTCAAATACACTTCTATGCTTGAGTTTGAAATTCCTGTTTGAGTTGCTAGGCTTGTGTGCCATGAACTTGGTTCTAAGTCTGAGAGCTTAATCCTGATTTTGGAAGAATAATCTTGAGTTCTGATTGTGGTTTTGTACTGGAAGCGCAGGTTGTAAGATCCTTTTGAAGAATATAAGACGCTGAAATTTATCACAATCTACAACGCTGAGAATTTGTTATAGGACTTGGAGGTTGATAATTTGAATGTTCCCAACTTTATTCTCCCTCTTTTATCCACTTCTGTTAGTTTGTTCATCATGTTTGATACATGTTTACTGTTTGATGTTAGTAACTTAATCAATATAAATTCAAGTGACTGTCTCGTCACTGCCCATTTTGTAAATCAGCATATTTGCTACCCTAAATTTTGTTGTTGATCATCATGTGGTTGAGGCAGGTTGTTATATGTTTGGGGTTTTCATATGCTCTTCTCGACATTATGTTGGAAGAACGTGTGTTACTTTACGTCCTTGTATTTACTGTTAGGTTCTGAAGGAATGTGTTGACGATGTTGCCTATGGGTTATGGAGGGCTGTTTTGGAAAATGATTGCATTGCTGATCACGCACACAAAATGGTTGTTTTGGTTATTGCTGGGAGGATATATGCCTGAGTAGAAATAAATTGCTAGCCATGGCAACAATGTTGCTATCGTGAAGCCTAGAGATGAGGAACCATATGCCCCTAACAACCCAAAAGGTTTTTGTTGGCAAAACTTTAGGGCAGCCAGGCCTGAAGCGTTCAGTAAGAGTAAGGGAGACAGGTTTCACAGTAACAACAGCTTATCTTCTTGACTATGATCACTTTGCTAATGTGCCTTCAACTGCCCTTGTGAAGGTTACTATAATGACTGTATTTCATTTTTATTAATTAAAGTTTAACTCAGGATTTAAGAGTTAAATTTATTATTTGTGGAATTATTATTAAATAAATATTTTTAGTTTATAAATATTGTGATTAAATATTTTAACTATTATTTCATAAAAGTGTGTTAATGATATTTTAGTAAATTGTTAGTTTAATATTATTATTTTATATATATATTATGTATATTAGATGGTTGGTGGGTAAATTAATATTTTATTATTATAAAAAAAAGTTAAAAGTTAATTTTTTTCTCTTCCCGTAAAAACTTCTTCTTCTTCTTCATCACGCCACACCCACTACCACCACCGACCACTGCTGCTCCAGCCACCATCACCGACGACCGGACAACCCCAGACGACGTCGCCAGCTCCTCCTTCCTCCAGCGACCTTCCCTTCTCTCTCTCTCCTTCGCGATTTCCAGTTGGCCGTAGTGGAATCAAGCCACCGTCGCCGACTTCGACGACACCTGGCCTTACCGGTGGGTTCAAACGGTTCCTCTCCTCCTAGATAACGTAATTCTTCGATCAATTTTAAGAAATAACTTAGGTAATTACTTTGAATTTGAATAATTAAATTCTAGGTTTTTAAGTTAATTTGTTAGATTAAGCTTGATTATGATTTTATTAGTTATAGGTGCTTTAGGATTATTTGATGTTGAGGTTGTGAGCTATCAATTGATAATTTTTATTTATTTCTTTAAATTTATTTTCGAAAATCCACTATTTTCGAGCCTCGGTACTGTTCATGGTACTATTCCGGATTAGAAAAAATTTTATATTTTTAATAAATTTTACTAATTATTTTGAGCAAATTTCATGAATAAAGTTCATTAAAATTATGTGTAGAATTTTAAAAAAATTTCACCCTATATACCCTTTGACCAATTTTATTTCATTCATGATTTGAAATTTTTATTTCTTTCACTTTTATTTTTACTATTTTCATTTATGTCTTAAAAATGGTCCATTTATGAAATTTTGGAGTAAATGTCGGGGTTTTCTGTATTTTTATTATTTTCATTTGCTTCTTCCTTTTGTCCTTATCAAAAGATGAACTGATGCTTGTACAATTCACCAGCCATCACTCAGGACAAATCGACTCTCCTCTTTCTTGCGTTTCCATCATCCTAT
>CATIWM010202121.1:0-10045 GCA_949671775.1 Mallotus repandus | reverse complement strand
TTTGATGACTAAAAATCATCTTAATATTTCCTGCAACAGACTAAACATTAATTTCCCACAAATATGTAAAATCCTACGAGAAAAAAAAAACCACAAAGTTAATTCATAAACCAAATAAAGACAATAAACAATATAAATAATAAAATAGTTGCATAAAAACAATGAAATACAAAAATACAAAAAAACACATAAAAAAATTAAATTATACAAAGATGACTATATAAGATTCAAAATTAATATAAATCCAATAATTAAATAATCAAATTAATATGGCAAATCAAATTAAAATGATAAACATACACACTTAAATTTTAAAAGAAATTAGGGTAAAATATACTTCAAAATAAAAAGAATAAACTCATGTGAATAAACAAAATTGAACCGAACTGAACCAGACTGCACAACATTAGTTCGATTTTTTTTTTGGTTTGGTTTTCTCGGAAGGGAAATACAACTGAACATATAAAAAGCCACAGAAAATAAATATGAAGAAATATAAAAATTAAATCTAGAAATTACATAAATTCATAAAAATATGAAAAATAGAAATTTTAAATATTAAACCCGAACCAAACCGAACTGCACAATAACGGTTTGGTTTTCTTGGAAGGGAAATACAACTAAACATATAAAAAACACAGAAAATAAATATGCAGAAATATAAAAAATTAAATCCAGAAATTACATAAATTCATAAAAATGTGAAAAATAGAAATTTTAAATATTAAATCCAAATCAAACTTAATCGAACTGAACCGCACAATATCAGTTCAGTTTTCTCGGAAGGAAAATACAACTAAACATATAAAAAACCACAAAAAATAAATATGTAGAAATATAAAAATTAAATCCAGAAATTACATAAATTCATAAAAATGTGAAAAATAGAAATTTTAAATATTAAATTTGAACTAAAATGAATCAAATTGAACCGCACAATATTGGTTCGCTTTTTAGTTTGGTTTTCTTAGAAGGGAAATACAACTAAACATATAAAAAGCCACAAAAAATAAATATGTAGAAATATAAAAATTAAATCCAGAAATCCCCCCCCCCCCTCTCTCTCTCCTATAAAAACCCTTCTCTTTATTCTTTCCATTCTTTTTTTTATTCTACCAAAAATCCTCCTTTTTTCTTTTCTTTTTCATTCCACCAAAAATCCTCCTTTCTTCTTTTCTTTTTCATTCCACCAAAAATCCTCTATTTTCTTTTCTTTTCTTTTCTTTAAAATTTCACCCACTTTTCCTTTTTTTCGTTCCTTTTATTCAAAATTTTCTCCACTTTTCCCTTTTTTCTAAAAAACATCCATCATGATGTCTATCTCTTTTCCTTCTCTCTTAGGCTTTTGATGGGCTTTTGGCCCATTAAGGAAAAAAGAAGGCTGGACTTTGCACTATTAAACTCATTTTGCGTGAATTTTCATCATTGGGCTTTTGTTTTGAGCCCATCAAACCTAGCATCGACAGTTTGCCTCCCTGTTATGGGCCGATTAAATCGGGCGTCTACAGCAGCACTAAGGCATTTGTACCATTGGCGAGGCGCTTGTTTGAGCCCATAGATGGATTTGCGAAGCTTGCACACATAATCAGAAAATTTTATGTTGAGGAATCCTTGTGGTTGTGTCATATAAACTTCCTCTTCCAAATAGCCGTGTAGAAACGCTTTTGAGACATATAGTTGGTGTACATGCCAACCTGAGGATACTGCTAGTGAAACAATCAATCGAATGGTTGTTAGTTTAACCACAGGACTGTAGATATCATTGAAGTCGATTATAGGGCATTGATGAAATCTCTTGGCAACTAATCGTGCTTTGTACCTTTCATTGGTTCCATCTTTCTTGGTTTTGATTCAGTACACCAATTTATTCCCAATTAAATTTTATTTAGGGTGTGGTGGTACATGATCCTAAGTTTGATTATCCATCAAGGCTTTATACTCCTGAGACATAATTTCTCTCCATTCAGGTTTGTTGTTGACCTGTTTAAAGGTTTGTGGGTTTAGTTAAGTGAGATGAAGGGGAAAGAAAGGTTTTTGGCTTTTATAAGTTTGTTTGTGAATGGGAGATCATAGGGTGTGTGCGAGTAGGTTGATGTGAAGTGGTATTGTAGTTGTTGAGATCAACTACTAAGGAGGGTTTGGGTTCGGGTTCTGAGGTAGATAATGGTGTTATGGGATTTAAATTGGTTGGGGAAGATATAGTTATTGATGTTGGAGATGTGGTTATTTAGGTTAGATTGGGAACTAAAGGATTAGTTAGCGTGGTAGAGATGTTATCTATAGAGGAGACAGGGGATGGAGAGGTTATTGGTGATTTGGATAAAGGTGGGTTATTAATTTGGTTGAAATGAGATAGTGGAATTGTAGTAGGACTCGACAAGTGGCTCGTTAGTAAAATTGTGCTTAAAGTGGTATCTTGAGCAATATATGTCGACTCTTGAGAGGTTGTAAAAGGGAAAACCTGATTATAGAAAACAACATGACGTGAGATGTAAGTTTTGAGAAAAGACAAGTCTAAACAAAGATATCCTTTATGACATTTACTGTAACCCAAAAAAAACACACTTAGCAGAGCGTGAAGAAAATTTATTAGAACTATAAGGCCAAAGCCATAGATAACCAAGACATCTAAAAGAATGCATAGCAATATAATCGGGCTTTTAGCCAATTTTTTTTTTTTTGAAAGGAGATATGTTAGCCAATGTGGGAGTGGGCAGCTGATTAATTATGTATAAGGCAGTGTCAAAAGCATGAGTCTAGTATTTGGTGGGAATGGGAGAATGGTGAAGTAATAATAATGCAGTTTCAACAATGTGTTTATGTTTGCGATCTGCCAAGCCATTTTGGTCGAGTTTTTTAGACAAGACACACAATGTGATATACCATTATCAATTAAATATTTGGAAAGAGCCTAATACTCACCACCCCAACTAGATTGAAAGAATTTGATTGAACATTCAAAAAAAATTTCCACTAAGTGACGAAATTTAATGAATATACTTAAAACTTCAGACTTAAATCGCATGAAATAAATCCAACCATATTTATTGTAATGGTCATAAAAAAGTACATAATACCGAAAACCATCAATAGATTGCATTGGTGTAGGACCCCATACATCAAAAGAAATAATTTTTAAAGGCTTGGAAGCTAATGTTGAGGACAAAGAAAATGGTGACTTATGACTATTACTAACATTGCATGCATGGCATGCATTATTATCACTACAAAAAGGAATATTAAAACAATGAAGGACATTTTTAATAGTAGACACATTAGCATGACTAAGAACAGAATGCCATTGAGATAATGGTATGGCTAATAAAGCAGTAGGATGAGAAGGAGTCTGACAAAAGGAGTCTGACAAAGGTGTTCTAAAAACATAGAATACAAGCCATTGTCATTCCTACCGGTATGTAGCATTTCCTTCATGCGGATATCCCTAATCACAAAAGAATCAGGGATGAATTCAATAGAAACACCATTAGCCATTATTAAAGCAGAAATAGATAACAAATTAAAGCAAGATTGAGGAACATATAAAATGTCATTGAATTTGAAAATATGATCATGAGAGTGATAGAGAGAAGAACCTGTATTGGTTATGGAAAGAGATTTACCATTTCTAATTTTGACAACATCAGTACCTTGATAACCAGAATAAAGAGTAAGCTTATCAATATTAGGGATCATGTGATGAGTAGCACCTGAGTCAAGTATCCACAATTGGGGATTTAGATTTGAAAGTGTGTTGGCAGCAAGGTGAGATGTTGGCCGAATGGATGATGAAGATTATTGTCATTGTTTGGTACAAAGAGAAGGGTATTGAGGGGCAATGTGACCAAAACTCGAACAGTTGTGACACCAAAGATGTGAGTAATCAGGAGTGCTTAATGATTACAGAGTGAAGGAGCGCATGGGATGTCAACCATGGCCACATCCTCTGTAAGTACAGCTACCACGAGCACCTCATAGAGAAAAAGACTGGTGTCCTCCTTTTGAAGCATCAGGGGAAGCCGAAGTTGCAAAGAATGTCGGGGGAGGGACTTGATTTATTGATGAATTAGTAGTAACAATATTATCTTTCTCGCAAAGTAAAAGACCATAAAGTTCATCATATGTCATATCATCCTGTCGTTGTTGGATAGATCAAACAAAAGGTCGATAGGAAGAGTCTAAGCCATTGAGAAGAACTTGAATTAGATCTGCCTCAAAAATAGGATTTCCTAAATCTAACAATTGATCGAACATTGATTTAGCCTTTTGAGCATATTGAGCAATGCCCTCTATAAAATCTTTGCTTAATTTGAAAAAAACGAGATTTAATGGTTCTTGCCTGTGATTTAGAGGTGAAGGCATAAGTTGTGGCAAGTTTAGTCCAAGTGGCAAGTTTAGTCCAAGCGTCAAGAGCACTGATGACACAGATAATTAATGGGATAAATGGTTCAAAAATGGATCCGATGATCCAACTGGTCCTGCTGTACCATGCCAAGAATGCCGAGTTTAGTTGGTCATCTAAAGTTAAAGGAGGTGCTGCCCTAGTGTTGTCGATATGTTCAATAAGATTATAACTTCTTAAAAAGGGGAAGTAATTGAGCCCTCAATAATAAATAATTGGTGGCATTGAGTTTGATAGGCAATTGGTGAGCAACATTTGGCAAAGAGGTAATAGTCGGTGAAGAAGAACTTATGGCTAGTATAACTGTAGTGGTGTTTGTGGAATTAGTAGCCATGGCAGAAATAAGAAAAAATAAAAAAAGGAAGAAATAAATATAGGGAATGATTGTTAGACCTTAATTCTACTCTGATATCATAAAGGCATTGTAGGAATGAACAGTAAATAGTTCTGTGTATATATTATTCAATAGTGTAGCTTTACATATGTCACACCCCATCCTCTATTATAAGAATAAGTATGAGTATAGACCTAAACTTTTTAGAACAACTAAGATCACTATAAAAAAATATTACTAAGTATCATTATAAGGCTTACTGTGCAACAAGTACAGTTAAGAGTAATTATTTATCAACTATACGATGGCCTTTAAGTCTTCTTTAAGCAAAATTATCCAAAACAACCAAAGTTTATTGGCTCAACTTCCACTAAAGCTGATATCTAGGTGCACACGAGTACAATGTTGTACAAGTATCTATCAATCCATAAAAAGAGTCTGAAAAATGATAAAATGGAGGGAATTAGTACAACTACTTAGTGCGAAGATAAGAATATAACAAACTGGAACATACAACGACTTATTATATCACATTAAAAATTAAACTATAAGGTGTAAAACAAACTTAAATGACTTCAAATGACTTAAATCATAATAAGTACATTGAAAAAAATAATGAGTTCATTAAGCAAACTTTACGGCAAATCAATTCACAAACTCATTCTTAAATTATGTTCTAAATACATTAGAATATCAATAAGATCATCAACTAGCTCTTCAAAGTATTTCCATTATAAAACCCAAATCTTATAGAGAGCTTCAATCAAAACCAAGTAAAATGTAGTCAAACATCAACTTGTATGCACTTATATTTGTGTCCTATAAATCCCTAGCAACTTTGGGCACTGAATGTCTCACCTTGCAACCTAAAGTGCAAATCCTTATCATATGCATGCACAAAGAAAATGCCCGAAGGTAGTATATGTTCTATTTTTCACCCGACATTCAAGGTGTGATTTCATAGGCAACATCACTAAGTGTATACCATTTATCCAAACACCATTTAAACTCATTTCTCATATAATAACACCAAAATCAAAGTAGCATTATATGTTCCTAAATTGCTAGAAAATAAACTTTTGCAATCAACATGTAAAAGAGATTTCAAATAAAAATCATTTCTTAAACATATATATAGTAGATTTAAAACTACGATATTATACTATTATCCACTCACCTGAAAATTACCGACACAAGATACTAACCAGATGGACTCGTCTATTTTTTATCATTGTAGCTGGAGTGACTCCTATATAGACATTTAAGAAGTAATAAAATGAGATTCTAAGCTCACTAATAAAATTCTACTCAACCTATTTGACATACTTTTTCTCATGCTAATGCAAACTAAATTTTTAGCTCTTATCTCCTTTACTCTGTTATGATAGATTTTAGGGGTAACTTCAACAAATTACTGGAAATTGTAGAAATAGAATTTGAAGCTCAAAATTTTCAAAGTGTTAGATATATATTTTTAGTATATGTCATAAAAATTTCACTTCAATTTGAAAACCACAAAGAAATTTATAAAGGTTGAATCACAATCAACTCAATTACTTTGATAGATTTAGCATTAAAAAGTTTAGTTTCATTATACTTTCATACATGACAAATCAACTCTAACTCAAAACTAAAATATTATAAAAGACTCTTTAAAGTTTTTATAGAATCAAACCACACCTAATTTGAAGTTTTATAGCTCAAGATATAAAGAAAATATAAAAGCTAAAAAATTCAGGTAAACAGTCCCAAATTTTTAACTTGCAATCCTAATAAGTTTTCCACCTCTCTAATGCTCAACATGACTTTAAAATTGAAATACACACACTCTAATATGTAAATAATGGTATCAATATATTGCCTATGAAATTTTATGGCAAAAAAAAAAAGTTTGAATAGCCCTTCTTAAACCTTCTAGCTCTCAAGATGCTTCTATAGAGATTTGTTTTTATCTTGACTTAACTCTTCCCTTGGAAACAATTTCTAACCTCTCTATTCAACCTTGATCACTTGATTAGTCTTCAAATTAAACTTCTTAAGTGATGAATCAACTTCTTAACAATGTGCTAGCTTGACATATCAATATGAACGACCATCAAAAGAAATTTAGCTTGTATTCTTCTTAAATTAGAAATAGATTGTGCTAATCCTCTCACAACTTATTAGAAGAATTCTGAAGTCTTTTCTTACTAATCATGAAGAGTTTTTGTTTTGGGAAAATGGATTTACTGAGAGAAAATTCTGAAGAAATGAAATGGGTTTACATGTTTTTTTTTTAAGAACATTTGATGTTGCTATGGTGGCTTAAAGGAGAAGACATGGAGCTTTTTTTTTTTTTTTTTTTTTGCCTTTAATGTTGACACCTCTCCCTTCTACTACCTCCTACTACCTTCTTCTAACAACTATCTTACCCAGTATGCCACAAACTCCTTTTAATCTTTATTATTATTATTATTATTATTATTAGTGGTAGTAGTAGTAAATTCTAGAGCATGGGTGTGACAACATATATATACAAACAATGAAGGACACAATTAAGTACAAATAAAACACTATATATATAAGGTTGTTGTAGTGGTTATGGGTTCCTTATCAGATAAGTTGTGAAATATGAAAAGATAAAGAGAGCAAATAAGAATTAAATGTGTGCTGTATGTTTTTTTTAATAATTTGGAAACTAACCTTGAAGTGTAACTTTTAGTCACAAATTATATCATGGACCCCTGTCCATATTGCAATATTGACCAGGGATCCTTATACGTGTGAACCTTTTTATTTTAAGGCTTCTTCTCTTTTTTTAACTCTTCTTTTCTTTCTTTTTTTAACGTTTTCTCTTCCTCTTCTTCGGTCACCATGTCCTTTTTGCTCTTTGTTTTTTTTTTTTTTTTATTCGTGGCCACTTTTTCTTCTTCTTCTTCCTAAGAGAACAATGTCTCTCAAGTGTTTCAAAATCTAAAATAATAACTTGAGCCAAAGAGAGAGGATTTGCAAAAGTTACATATCGATTCTTCTGAAATTCAATAGCTGCTGCTTCTTCTTTTTTTTTTTTTTTAGATTGGATTTTGATTGCAAATTATTTTTTTGGATTTGTTTAGTTTGTGCATATAGATTTATTAGTTGTAATGTAGAAGTTCATGTGTTATTGATTGAATGTTCATTTGTTATTAATTGAATGTTCATTTGTTATTAATTAAAAAATACTTTTTAATTTTTTAATGGGATTGAAACTGAACTTGCAAGTGAAGGTTAATGAGCCTGCAGGTGGTGGTCAATGAACATATAGGTGAAAGTTAATAAAACTTTTACAATATTTCTTTTTGTTGGTTCCTTTTTGTTTGTTTTTTAAAGTTATAACTTCAGATACATTAGTTTGTATATATAGATTCATTAGTTGTAACATAGAAGTTCATTTGTTATTAATTAGAGGTTTTTCATAAATAAATAAAATGGGATTGAAAGTGGACCTGCAGGTGAAGGTCAACAAGCCTGCAGACTAAGATTAATGAAAAAAATGCGCATTTTTATCTTGTTAGTGTGTGGTCCATATTGCAATATGGATAGATGCATGATATAACAATGGGATTTTTACAAAAATACCCATTTTTAGGTTAGGTTTTTAGTAAAATACCCACCTTTTGTCAGATATTACACACGTGCCTAATTTTTAATAAAAAATTACACGCGTGCCCTAACTTGTCTTTCGTCATTTACGTTCTTCTTCCTCGCATTTTCTTCCTTTTTTCTTTTTCATTTTCCTTTTTTTTTTTAAATTTTTCTTTGGTTTTAGCCTCTTCTTCTTCCTCATTTTCTTCTTCGTTTTCTTTTTTTTTTTCAATTTTTCTTTGGTTTCCTCTATTGACGAAATCGCCTCCCTGGCATATGAACCTCGGGATCACTCTATCAAAAATTGATCCTTTGATGAAATCACCACTAAAGTCGCTCTCATCTCCCCCTCCATTCGCTTCTTAATAAATTTCTCTTTAGAACAACAAAACGACTTAGCTCTTTCTACTCAAATTTGTTTCCTTGTCGCAATCTACTTCATTAGTTCTTTTGATCTTTAATCTAATAATGTTGTGACTGATTGCAGTTAACTTGATAATGATCAACCTCAATCCACTGTAAAACGAGAGAGATAAGCAAAATGGTGTCCTTTGAAATGAACAACCGAAAAAATGAGTAAACACTGTTGCTTCAAATATTATACATTTGCTTGTTTGATTGATGCAATGTGAGTGGAGTTAAATGTTGTATTGTGATGAAATTAATGTTTTTTTTATTGTGAAATGCAACATATATTGTATTAAGCTTGACAGGATTTGGAGTATTTTTCTCAATTCTGGGAATTCTGTTCTTCTTTAATAAGGGATTGCTTGCTATGGGAAATGTAAGTCTAGGTTTTAATTCTTGAAATCTAATTGCAATTTTGCTTTTTTTTTTTAAAAAAAAAATGATGGTTGCTGCCAAAATAATATTGATTTTTCTTTCATTTTCTAATGTATTTTTTAACAAATCACAACGCTTTAATTAATTAGTGTTGGTCTTTGCAATACTTGTTGGATTTTGTGTATCTCAATATTGCCATATTATTTTCGTCATGGATAGTCAAGAATGTTTTATAAATTTACTAATTAAACTATATAAATGAGAAATAAATATAATTAATAGAGTGGAGAAACATAAATATTATGAATGTAGAGGTAACATGTTGGATGCATACTGGAGAAAGACAGGCAACAAAGATGAGAATGACATATTATGAATACAAAGTTCTTGATATGTAATGGTCAAAAAGTCATGTGTGGTAGATTCTTTATTTTTTCTTTATATTATTATATCATGCTTCTTTCCATTTATCTTGATTCATTTTCAAATTTTTTTAGGTTGTCTAATATTGAAAGAGGATGGAGAACGTAATGGAGGATCATTATTGGTGTCACATGTTGCTCCAGGATGGTGACCTTAGCAAGATTAAATGCCCATCCATGGGTCAAGGGTGCATCCTTTCGTGGTGCACAAGACAACAATTGATTGAAAATCCAATATGTCCAGCATACTTGCTTCCGATTGTGAATGCACCACATTAGAAACAACTCTTGTGCAGTGACCCTATTAAATTCGGACTTATGAAAAATAACACAAGCCAAGACTTTGTGCAATAACCAGTATTTTAAGTCCTTGATAAACATGGCCTTAGCTTTCTTTGGTTGAAATGGAGTGTGCAAATCTGTCAACACAGTCCAGAATTCATTGATCTTAAAAGTAGAGGGAGGGTCACATAACCCATCCTTCTTGAAACCAAACACCCTACT